>OZ018390.1:80598934-80723934 GCA_963969525.1 Ontholestes murinus | reverse complement strand
AATGTCTTTTTGGTTCCTCGTTGATGATAGGCTTTCTTCTTTTGTTTTTTGTAATTCACACCTCCCATTTACATGTCAAACTAATTGCTTAATTGACAGATGCATTTTTTTCAGTCATGGCTATCTATTCAAAAACAAATTCGCATTCAAGGACCGTTTGAAATATAAATTCTTTTATATCTTGAAAATTATCACTTTTAGGTATAGGGTATGCTTAACATTTTTTGTAGAAAATTAGATGTAGAATAATATAAAATTTAAAAAAATATATGATTCCATTTAAAAAAAAAGAGTTACGACAATTTGAAATTTTAGAAAATGGCGTGTCTGATACAAAGGCAGGGTTCCTCAAAAGTGAAAATTTTTAACACTGGTACATAAACAGTACTTATGACCAACCATAGGAAAAAGAAAATTTCTTAAATTTTAAATACAACATCAGAATAATTTTTTTTGTGAACCTCCGCTTTTTACATTTTTTTCAGAAAAACGTCAATAACTCGGAAATGCCATATCGAAATTAAAAACGAAAAAAAGGTTTAAGTTATAAAATACTATCCAAATTATAAAATGAAAAAATATACAGGGTGTTCCATTTAAAAAAATGTTTACTTTTGTTATAACGCAAAATTGGGACACCCTGTATATTTGAAAATAATTTTACGGCATAGAGATTTTTAATTCAATAAATTTTTATATGAAACATTTTTTTCTATCTCTTACGAGAAAGGCGCTAGGAAAGCTTGACGCACTGTTGCAGGACCCTGTATATGGACATTATTCCATCCTTCGAGTTTTTTAAAACTTTATTTAAAGTTTTTCCTAGTAGAAGTTTCTTGAAATATTGTTTGAATGAGAAATTATTGATACAATAAAATTTACATTCATTTTTTTAAAGATGTTTTACTGATTGGATTGTAGGATAGAGGCCACCCACCCACCCTACATATACACATTTAACACAAACAGTGTTTAAGTTTCAAGGATTATAAAAACAAAATTGTAATGATGATTTAAAAAAATATAATAACTGTATATTGATGAAAGTTTAAATACATATGTAGGGTGGGTGGGTGGCCTCTATCCCACCCTCCAATCAGTAAAACATAAACGAGTGTTTATTTAAATGATTAGTAAATACCTCAACTAAAAAATAGATTATTTGTTATAATTATTTCCTCCTTTTATTTTATATATTTATAACTAACAGTTGTTTACCAACAATTATTATCAACGAGGAATAATAAGTTAATATTAATGTTTTAAAGAAATATTTTGAAGACACTAACTCCGCAATAATTCGCAATTAATTTACCGTTGATATAAAGTAGGCACAAACAGGTATCAGAATGTAGTGATAATCAAATTCAATCGCACGCACCTTTTGTCCTCTAAAAGATTTTACCTGCGCCACAAGGTGATCGAAAATTGTGTGCTTTTTTGTGACATCGACGCACGATTAAATTTTTTCGTAACCTATTGCTAATAATACGCATTTAGTTTGAGTCTGACTCTCATAAGGAAAACTAGTAAATATTTACAGTTCGTGCGAGTGATTGTGTAATTAATAATTCTTCGTTACTATTTGTATAAACAATTTGTGTATTTAATATAGTGATGATTTAATTCCGACAAAAACAAAAGACAGTTTGTAGTGAGTTAAATAAAAAGTTTGAAAACCAACTACTCATTATTAATTAGACATAATGTGGATTTTCAATTAAGTGCCTCGTCAGTTTTTAAAAATCTACAAATGGTAAGTTAATGTTTCTAATAATATTAAAAATTTCTTCACTTTTAATATTAATTCACAGAAATAATGGTTTTTTAAACATATAAAATGATTAAATTACCATGATTTTAATTGATATAAACTTTAAACTATTATTTATATAATTTTATAATTATCCTTCCCAAAAGATACATATTTTATTTGATACCATCTAATATTTTGATCATCAATTAATATAACACACAATATTTGATAATAAATTTATTAATTTGGAGGTGAAAATAAGGTTTAAGACTTTTTTCTTATCTACGAAAAGTTAGTCCAAGAAAATTGTATCATCAATTCTTTGATGAAGCATCTGATAGAATAAACACTAAACTAACATACTTTCTATTTTTTTTACCACATTTTAAGTGGTAAAAATCACATTAAGTGTGTTAGTTAAGGGTTTATCATTAATTACCACGTAGTATCGGTCATAACTATTCTTATTATCTGATAGAATGTTTTTCGAAGATGAAGTGAAAACTTTCTACTGGTGATCATCGTATAAATCTAGAAATTTTATTTCATTTGTTTTTGAGTACAAAAATGTAACATAAAAATTAAAAATCAATAGTACACTACTTACTAGAGTAGGCCATAAATTTAGTTTTTTTGAGATAAGTCAGTTTTACGCTACCCCTAAAAATTTTATTAATTTATTAAGCTATTCACTTTAAAAAAAAAACGTGAAGATAAACTTGATTAATTAAAAAAAGCACTAAAAACCTTTCCTCACAATTTTATTAAAATTGACAGATATATATTTCAGACACAAAATGAGCATTATCAATGTTTTAATACTTTTTTAATTATTGAAGATTGTAATTAATTTAATAATAGGAAGTATTTTCATGATGGATAAAAGTAAAGTTAAATTGAGTTGTCTTTATATCTGGAAACTGTGCAAATTTATAAAACAAACTCGAGAGATGAACTGAAAGACCATTTAAAATATCTGCACTCGTTCCGGAGTTAGTCCGTCGCGAATAAATAAAGCGGACAGTGACAGATTCAACAAATGCATTTATATAACGGATCGTTACATTGTATCGTAACAATCCCCCCGTTTCAATTCCAACTAATTTACGTCATGCTCAGGAACTTTATCTATTAATCCACTTTTATTTACGTCCCTTCCCCCTCCCCCCCCCCTGCTCCTCCGCGTTCATGTTTTATTTATACGTCGATAAATTCAATAAAATTTTATTGTGGCCCGTATATCCTGCAGTAATGACATTGATGGTTTCCTCCTTGGGAGAAATATTATCATCCCCTGCGCGACGACCTTTGAAGTCGTCGTCGTTCGTCCGCAATTACAACGACCGTAAAAATAAAATTACAGAATTAAATTACGCGAAAGCAAATCTTGCGCCCTCGTCCATATTTGTTTGAATAATTCCTACTGGCTTAATTTCGTTCTTGATTCATCAAACGAATACCGTAATCTGTTTCCCTGTTTCGCGAAGTTGAAATAACGGAAATGTTTCAGATCGCTTACCTTTGTAATAAAATAATGCAAATAAAAATTAACAGTAAGAAAGATTATGATTTAAAATTTACAAATAATTAGGTCGGAGTGGAAAGAGGGATAGAGAATGGAGAGAGGAGGGAGAGAGAAAGGGTTAATCAATGCCTTGACATTTCAACAATGGATATTTGATCACCGCCGTTCGCCGGCGCTTTGTGCAGCCGCGGGGGTGTGTAGACTCCACGCCCACCCGGCACGGGCATAGAGGGGTATGGGTATCGTCATTAGTGTCCTATTGAGAGCTCCACGTTCTGGTGATCCCATGATTTATGGCGGCTCGGATACATCAGAACACAATTTACTTGTTTGGGACTTTATTATGTGTTTCATGGCGTTCTATATTCGCGCACAGTACACACACCCACCCACACACACACACACACACACGCACAAAAAGAGCGATACCCATCCCGGCGGAATATAAATGGGCCCATCTTACTTCTTACTTTTCCCCAAAAGAAGAGGGCTTTATGCCGGTTTTGAAAATATCCTTTTGATATAAATAAAATAACGATATTTCATAACAGCATCTAACTAAGTTTACCTTCCTTTCATAAGGAAACCAGCTTTTACAACAACAACAAAAAAAAGAAATGTGGAAAAAATATCAGAAAAGCCCTTATTTGATTGATAATAATTTATAAATATCAAGTTAGAAATTAATCCTTTAATATTTATAAATCAACATTCTCTTTGCAATTGATTATTTTAAAATCTATACAGTGATTGTTTAAAATTTTTCATGAATTCAAATAAAGGATTATATTTTGATTAATTTTAATAGTGTTCCTATCGATAGCAATTGTTTTTATATTTTTTTCATCGACCAAAGTAATTACAAATTTTTTATTAAACGACTTCGTTTTGTATTCGATTATTTCAAAATCTGTATAGGAATTATTTAATTTTTTCATGAGTTTACATTACGCAATGCATTTTGAGTAATTAGGAAAATTTACACCACGATAGCAATTTTTTTTATATTTATTTCAGTTGTTTAAAACATTTACATACATTTTTAAATCGTTTTCTTTTACAATTAGATTATTTATAAATCTACAAAAGTATAGTTACATTTTTTAATGAATTAACATTATGTAATAATTTTTGAATAATTTTGAAAACCTTCAAGTCGATAGCAGTTGTTTTTATATTATATTCCGGAGACTAAACTAATTGCAAATATTTATAAATCAACATTCTTTTTACATTTGATTATTACAAAATTCATAGTGATTGTTTAAAATTTTTTCATGAATTTACATTACGTAATGCATTTTGAGTAATTTAAAAAATCTACACAACTGTGGGAATTGTTTTTATATTTATTTCCGCTGACTTAAATGATTGCAAATAATTATTAATCGACTTTTTCTTTACAATCGATTATTTTAAAATCTGTAAATGGATTGTTAAATTTTTTCATGCATTTTAATTTAGCAATGTTATTTAAGTAATACTAATACCCTTCACGCCGATAGCAATTGTTTTTATATTTAATTCCGTCCATTAAAATAATTACAATTTTTTATCAATCGATTTTCTTTATGGTTTAGATTATTTGGAAATATATGAAGGAATTGTTTAATATTTTCATAAAATTACATCATGTATTTAATTTTGAGTAATTTTAAGAGCTTTCAAGTCGATGGCAATTGTTTTCAAATTTATTTCCAGCGTCTAAAGTAATTACAAATTTTTATAAATCGATTTCTTCTTTGCATTCAATTATTTTAAAATTTATTAAAGGATTATTTTGTTTATTCATTAATTTACACTAAGTAGTATATTTTGAGTAATTTTACAAACCTTTACGACGATAGCAATTGTTTTTTTATAATTTTTCCATCGCCTAAAATATTTGCAAATTTCTATAATTCGACTCTCTCTTGGAATTTGATTATTTTAAAATCTATGAAGTGATTATTAAATTTTTTAATGAAATCACATTCCCCAATGTTTTTTTAAGTTATTTTACAGATGTTCACATGAACGGCAATTGTTTTTATGTACTTTTCTCTCTTTTAAAATAATTACATATTTTTATACAACGATTTTCTATTTCTTTTGGATTATTACATAATCTATAAAAGGATTTTCTAATTGGTTTATGAATTCACATTATGTAAAGCATTTTGAGTAATTTTGAAAACTTTAACGTCGATAGCAACTGTTTGTATGTTTATTTCAGGCGTTTAAATTATTTACAAATATTTTTAAATCAACATTTTTACCATTGAGATTATTTCTAAATCTACAAAAGTAATGTTAAAGTTTTTGATGAATTCACATTATATAATATGTTTTTGATAATTTTTAAAACGTTTACAGCGATAGCAATTGTTTTTACATTTTTTTTCCTCCAGCTAAACCAATTGCAAATATTTTTAAATCAACATTCCCTTTGCGATTGATTATTTCAAAATCTGTAGAGTGATTGTTTAAAATTTTGCATGAAATCAAATTACGGATTATATTTTGAGTAATTTTCATTGCGTTTCTATCGATAGCAATTATTTTTATATTTTTTCCATCGATGAAAATAATTACAAATTTTTTATTAAACGTTTTGTATTGTATTATTTCAAAATCCATGAAGGGATTATTTAATTTTTTCATTAATTTACATTACGTAATGTATTTCGAGTAATTTAAAACATTTACACCACGATGGCAATTGTTTTTATATTTATTTCCGCTGTCTTAAATAATTACAAATTATTATTAATCGATTTTTTCTTTGCAATCGATTATTTTAAAATCTGTAGGGGGATTGTTTAATTTTTTCATGCATTTATATTTAGCAATGTTATTTAAGGAATATTAATATCCTTCACGTCGATAGCAATTGTTTTTATATTTAATTCCGTCCAATAAAATAATTACAAATTTTTATTAATCGATTTTCCTTTTGTTTTAGTTTATTTGAAAATCTATGAAGGAATTGTTTAATATTTTTAAGAAATTACATCTTGTTTTTTAAGTAATTTTAAGAGCTTTGAAGACGATGGCAATTGTTTTTAAATTTATTTCCAACGTCTAAATTAATTAAATTTTTTTATAAATCGATTTCTTTTTTGCGTTAGATTATTTTAAAATTTAAAAAGGAATTGTTTAGTTTATTCATTAATTTAGATTAAGTAATGTATTTTGAGTAATTTTACAAACTTTTATAACGATAGCAATTGTTTTTTTATAATTTTTCCATCGCCTAAAGTATTTGAAAATTTTTATAATTCGGCTTTCTCTTTGCATTTGATTATTTTAAAATCTATGAAGTGATTATTAAATATTTTAACAAAATCATATTCCTCAATGCTTTTTAAGTTATTTAACAGATGTTCACATGAATGGCAATTGTTTTTATATATTTTTCTCTCTTCTAAAATAATTACATATTTATATAAAACGATTTACCATTTCTATTGGATTATTTTATAATCTATGAAAGGATTCCTTAATTTGTTTATGAATTCACATTATGTAAAGCATTTTGAGTAATTTTGAAAACTTTTACGTCAATAGCAACTGTTTTTATGTTTATTTCAGGCGATTAAAATATTTACAAATATTTTTAATTCAACAATTTTTACGATTGAAATTATTACTAAATCTACAAAAGTAATATTAAATTTTTTGATAAATTCACATTATTTAATATGTTTTTGATAATTTTTAAAACGTTAACGTCGATAGAAATTGTTTTTACATTTTTTTCCTTCTAGCTAAACCAATTGCAAATATTTTTAAATCAACGTTCCCTTTGCGATTGATTATTTCAAAATCTGCAGAGTGATTGTTTAAAATTTTGCATGAAGTCAAATTACGGATTATATCTTGAGTAATTTTCATTGCGTTTCCATCGATAGCAATTGTTTTAATATTTTTTTCCATCGATCAAAATAATTACAAATGTTTTTATTAAACGACTTCGTTTTGTATTGGATTATTTCAAAATCAATGAAGGGATTATTTAATTTCTTCATGAATTTACATTACGTAATGTATTTTGAGTAATTTAAAACATTTACATCACGATGGCAATTGTTTTTATATTTATTTCCGCTGTTTTAAATTATTGCAAATTATTATTAATCGACTTTTTCTTTACAATCGATTATTTTAAAATCTGTAGAGGGATTGTTTAATTTTTTCATGCATTTATATTAAGCAATGTTATTTAAGTAATATTAATACCCTTCACGCCGATAGCAATTGTTTTTATATTTAATTCCGTCCATTAAAATAATTGCAAATTTTTATCAATCGATTTTCCTTTTGTTTCAGTTTATTTGAAAATCTATAAAGGAATTGTTTAATATTTTTAAGAAATTACATCACGTATTTAATTTTGAGTAATTTTAAGAGCTTTCAAGTTGATGGCAATTGTTTTTCAATTTATTTCCAGCGTCCAAAATAATTACAAATTTTTATAAATCGATTTCTTTTTTGCAATAGACTATTTTAAAATGCATGCAGGTATTGTTATGTTTATTTATGAATTTAGATTAAGTAATGTATTTTGAGTAAATTCACAAACATTTACGACGATAGCAATTGTTTTTGTATAATTTTTCCATCGCCCAAAATATTTGCAAATTTGTATAATTCTTCTTTCTCTTTGCATTTGATTATTTTAAAACCTATTAAGTAATTATTAATTTTTTTAATGAAATCACATTCTAAGTTATTTTACAGATATTTACATGAATGGCAATTGTTTTTACATATTTTTCCCTCTTCTAAAATAATTACACATTTATATAAAACGATTTTCTATTTCTATTGGATTATTTTATAATCTATAAAAGAATTCTTTAATTTGTTTATGAATTCACATTATGTAAAGCATTTTGAGTAATTTTGAAAACTTTTACGTCGATAGCAATTGTTTTTATGTTTATTTCAGGCGTTTAAATTATTTACAAATATTTATAAATCAACAATTTTTATCATTGAGATTATTTCTAAATCTACAAAAGGAATGTTAAATTTTTTAATGAATTCACATTATCTAATATGTTTTTGATAATTTTTAAAACGTTCACGTCGATAGCAATTGTTTTTACATTTTTTTTCTCCAGCTAAACCAATTGCAAATATTTTTAAATCAACATTCCCTTTGCGATTGATTATTTCAAATTCTGTATAGTGATTATTTAAAATTTTGCATGAAGTCAAATTACGGATTATATTTTGCGTTTCTATCGATAGCAATTGTTTTTAAATTTTTTTCCATCGACCAAAGTAATTCCAAATATTTTATTAAACGACTTCGTTTTGTATTCGATTATTTCAAAATATATGAAGGAATTATTCAATTTTTTCAAGAATTTATATTACGTAATATATTTTGAGTAATTTAAAACATTTACACCCTCATGGCAATTGTTTTTATATTTATTTCCGCTGTCTTAAATAATTGAAAATAATTATTAATCGACTTTTTCTTTACAATCAATTATTTTAAAATCTATAGAGGGGTTATTTAATTTTTTTATGCATTCATATTTCGCAATATTATTTAAGTAATATTAACACCCTTCGCGCCGATTGCAATTGTTTTTATATTTAATTCCGTCCATTAAAATAATTACAAATTTTTATCAATCGATTTTCTTTTGTTTCAGTTTAT
Organism: Ontholestes murinus; assembly: GCA_963969525.1. Classification (NCBI taxonomy): domain Eukaryota; kingdom Metazoa; phylum Arthropoda; class Insecta; order Coleoptera; family Staphylinidae; genus Ontholestes; species Ontholestes murinus. The sequence continues at coordinate 80,714,994 of OZ018390.1, read as the reverse complement.
TTGAAAATCTATGAAGGAATTGTTTAATATTTTTAAGAAATTACATCACGTATTTAATTTTGAGTAATTTTAAGAGCTTTCAAGTCAATAGCAATTGTTTTTTAATTTATTTCCATCGTCTAAAGTAATTACAAATTTTTATAAATCGATTTCTTCATTGAATTAGATTATTTTAAAATTTACGAAGGTATTATTTTGTTTATTCATGAATTTTGATTAAGTAATGTATTTTGAGCAATTTTACAAACTTTTATAACGATAGCAATTGTTTTTTTATACTTTTTCCATCGCCTAAATTATTTGAAAATTTCTATAATTCGACTTTCTCTTTGCATTTGATTATTTTAAAATCTATGAAGTGATTATTAAATTTTTTAATGAAATCAAATTACCCAATGCTTTTTAAGTTATTTTACAGATGTTCACATGAACGGCAATTGTTTTTATATACTTTTCCCTCTTCTAAAATAATTACATATTTATATAAAACGATTTTCTATTTCTATTGGATTATTTCATAATCTATAAAAGGATTCCTTAATTTGTTTATGAATTCACATTATGTAAAGCAGTTTGAGTAATTTTGAAAACTTTTACGTCGATAGCAACTGTTTTTATGTTTATTTCAGGCGATTAAAATATTTACAAATATTTTTAATTCAACAGTTGTTACCATTGAGATTATTTCTAAATCTACAAAAGGAATGTTAAATTTTTTAATGAATTCACATTATCTAATATGTTTTTGATAATTTTTAAAACGTTCACGTCGATAGCAATTGTTTTTACAGTTTTTTCCTCCAGCTAAACCAATTGCACATATTTTTAAATCAACATTCCCTTTGCGATTGATTATTTCAAAATCGGTAGAGTGATTGTTTAAAATTTTGCATGAAGTCAAATTACGGATTATATTTTGAGTAATTTTCATTGCGTTTCTATCGATAGCAATTGTTTTTATATTTTTTTCCATGGACCAAAGTAATTACAAATGTTTTTATTAAACGACGTTTTGTATTCGATTATTTCAAAATCTGTAAAGGAATTATTTAAGTTTTTCATGAATTTACATTACGTAATGTATTTAGAGTAATTTAAAAAATTTACACCACGATGGCAATTGTTTTTATATTTATTTCCGCTGTCTTAAATAATTGCAAATTATTATTAATAACTTTTTTTTTACAATCGAATATTTTAAAATCTGTAGAGGGATTGTTTATTTTTTTCATGCATTTATATTTAGCAATGTTATTTAAGTAATATTAATACCCTTCACGTCGATAGCAATTGTTTTTATATTTAATTCCGTCCATTAAAATAATTACAAATTTTTATCAATCGATTTTCCTTTTGTTTCAGTTTATTTGAAAATCTATGAAGGAATTGTTTAATATTTTTAAGAAATTACATCACGTATTTAATTTTGAGTAATTTTAAGAGCTTTCAAGTCAATAGCAATTGTTTTTAAATTTATTTCCATCGTCTAAAGTAATTACAAATTTTTATAAATCGATTTCTTCTTTGCATTAGATTATTTTAAAATTTACGAAGGTATTATTTTGTTTATTCATTAATTTAAATTAAGTAATGTATTTTGAGTAATTTTACAAACGTTTACGGCGATATCAATTGTTTTTGTATAATTTTTCCATCGCCTGAAATAATTGCAAATTTCTATAATTCGACTTTCTTTTTGCAATTGATTATTTCCAAATCTATGAAGTGATTATTAATGTTTTTAATGTATTCAGATTGGGCAATCTATTTTAAGTTATTTTGCAGATGATCACATGGATTGCAATTGTTTTTATATATTTTTTCATCGCCTAAAATATTTGCAAATTTTTATAATTCGACATTCTCTTTGCATTTGATTATTTTAAAATCTATGAAGTGATTATTAAATGTTTTAATGAAATCACATTCCCCAATGTTTTTTAAGTTATTTTACAGATGTTCACATGAATAACAATTGTTTTTATATATTATTCTCTCTTCTAAAATAATTACATATTTATATAAAACGATTTTCTATTTCTATTATATTATTTCATAATCTATAAAAGGATTCTTTAATTTATTTATGAATTCACATTATGTAAAGCATTTTGAGTAATTTTGAAAACCTTTACGTTGATGGCAACTGTTTTTATGTTTATTTTAGGCGTTTATAATATTTACAAATATTTTTAACTCAAAAATGTTTACCATTGAGATTATTTCTAAATCTACAGAAGTAATGTTAAGTTTTTGTGTTGAATTCATATTACCTAATATGTTTTCGATAATTTTTAAAACGTTCACGTCGATAGCTATTGTTTTTACATTGTTTTCCTCCAGCTAAACCAATTGCAAATATTTTTAAATCAACATTCCCTTTGCGATTGATTATTTCAAAATCTGTAGAGTGATTGTTTAAAATTTTGCATGAATTCAAATTACGGATTATATTTTGAGTAATTTTCATTGCGTTTCCATCGATAGCAATTGTTTTAATATTTTTTTCCATCGATCAAAATAGTTACAAATGTTTTTATTAAACGACTTGGTTTTGTATTGGATTATTTCAAAACCTATGAAGGAATTATTTAATTTATTCATGAATTTTCATTACGTAATGTATTTTGAGTAATTTAAAAAATTTACACCACGATGGCAATTGATTGTACATTTATTTCCGCTGTCTTAAATAATTGCAAATTATTATTAATCGACTTTTTCTTCACAATCGATTATTTTAAAATCTGTAGAGGGATTGTTTAATTTTTTCATGCATTTATATTTAGCAATGTTACTTAAGTAATATTAACACCCTTCACGCCGATAGCAATTGTTTTTATATATAATTCCGTCCATTAAAATAATTGCAAATTTTTATCAATCGATTTTCTTTATGGTTTAGATTATTTGGAAACCTATGAAGGAATTGTTTAATATTTTTATGAAATTATATCATGTATTATATTTTGAGTAATTTTAAGAGCTATCAAGTCGATGGCAATTGTTTTTAAATTTATTTCCATCGACTAAAGTAATTACAAATTTGTATAAATCGATTTCTTCTTTGAATTAAATTATTTTAAAATTTACGAAGGGATTGTTTTGTTTATTCATGGATTTAGATTAAGTAATGTATTTTGAACAATTTTACAAACTTTTATAACGATAGCAATTGTTTTTTTATACTTTTTCCATCGCCTAAATTATTTGAAAATTTCTATAATTCGACTTTCTCTTTGCATTTGATTATTTTAAAATCTGTGAAGAGATTATTAAATTTTTTAATGAAATCACATTCCCCAATGTTCTTTAAGTTATTTTACAGATACTCACATGAATGGCAATTGTTTTTATATACTTTTTTCTCTTCTAAAATAATTACATATTTATATAAAACGATTTTCTATTTCTATTGGATTATTTCATAATCTATAAAAGAATTCCTTAATTTGTTTATGAATTCACATTATTTAAAGCATTTCGAGTAATTTTAAAAACTTTTACGTCGATAGCAACTGTTTTTATGTTTATTTCAGGCGTTTAAAATTTTTAAAAATATTTTTAAAACAAAAATTTTTACCATTGAGATTATTTCCAAATCTACAAAAGGAATGTTAAATATTTTAATGAATTCACATTATCTAATATGTGTTTGATAATTTTTAAAACGTTTACGTCGATAGCAATTGTTTTTACATATTTTTCCTCGAGCTAAACCAATTGCAAATATTTTTAAATCAACATTCCTTTGCGATTGATTATTTCAAAATCTGTAGAGTGATTGTTTAAAATTTTGCATGAAGTTAAATTACGGATTATATTTTGAGTAATTTCCATTGCGTTTCTATCGGTAGCAATTGTTTTAATATTTTTTTCCATCGACCAAAATAATTACAAATGTTTTTATTAAACGACTTTGTTTTGTATTGGATTATTTCAAGATCTATGTAAGGATTATTTAATTTTTTCAAGAATTTACATTACGTAATGTATTTTGAGTAATTTAAAACAATTACACCACGATGGCAATTGTTTTTATATTTATTTCCGCTGTCTTAAATTATTGCAAATTATTATTAATCGACTTTTTCTTTCCAGTCGATTATTTTAAAATCTGTAGAGGGATTGCTTAATTGTTTCATGCATTTATATTTAGCAATGTTATTTAAGTAATATTAATACCCTTCACGTCGAAAGCAATTGTTTTTATATTTAATTCCGTCCATTAAAATAATTACAAATTTTTATCAATCGATTTTATTTTATGTTTTAGATTATTTGGAAATCTATAAACGAATTGTTTAATATTTTTAAGAAAATACATCACGTATTTAATTTTGAGTAATTTTAAGAACTTTCAAGTCGATGGCAATTGTTTTTAAATTTATTTCCATCGTCTAAATTAATTACAATTTTTTTTAAATCGATTTCTTCTTTGCGTTAGATTATTTTAAAATTTAAAAAGGAATTGTTTAGTTTATTCATTAATTTAGATTAAGTATGGTATTTTGAGTAATTTTACAAACTTTTATAACGATAGCAATTGTTTTTTTAATAATTTTTCCATCGCCTAAAATATTTGCAAATTTCTATAATTCGACTTTCTCTTTGCATTTAATTATTTTAAAATCTATAAAGTGATTATTAAATTTCTTAATGAAATCACATTTCCCAATGTTTTTAAAGTTATTTTACAGATGTTCACATGAATGGCAATTGTTTTTACAAATTTTTACCTCTTCTAAAATAATTACATATTTATATAAAACGATTTTCTTTTTCCATTGGATTATTTCATAATCTATAAAAGGATTCTTTAATTTGTTTATGAATTCACATTATATAAAGCATTTTGTGTAATTTTGAAAACTTTTACGTCGATAGCAACTGTTTGTATGTTTATTTTAGGCGTTTAAAATATTTACAAATATTTTTAACTCAAAAATGTTTACCATTTAGATTATTTCTAAATCTACAGAAGGAATGTTAAGTTTTTGTAATGAATTCACATTATCTAATATGTTTTTAATAATTTTTAAAACTTTCACGTCGATAGCAATTGTTTTTACATTTTTTTTCCTCAAGCTAAACCAATTGCAAATATTTTTAAATCAACATTCCCTTTGCGATTGATTATATCAAAATCTGTAGAGTGATTGTTTAAAATTTTGCAAGAAGTCAAATTGCGGATTATATTTTGAGTAATTTTCATTGCGTCTCTATCGATAGCAATTGTTTTAATATTTTTTTCCATCGATCAAAATAATTACAAATGTTTTTATTAAACGACTTCGTTTTGTATTGGATTATTTCAAAATCTGTGAAGGAATTATTTAATTTTTTCATAAATTTAGTTTACGTAATGTATTTTTATTATTTAAAAAAAATTGCACCACGATGGCAATTGTTTTTATATTTATTTCCGCTGTCTTAAATAATTGCAAATTATTATTAATCGACTTTTTCTTTACAATCGATTATTTTAAAATCTGTAGAGGGATTGTTTAATTTTTTCATGCGTTCATATTTCGCAATGTTATGTAAGTAATATTAATACCCTTCGCGCCGATAGCAATTGTTTTTATATTTAATTCCGTCCAATAAAATAATTACAAATTTTTACCAATCGATTTTCCTTTTGTTCGAGTTTATTTGAAAATCTGTGAAGAAATTGTTTATTATTTTCATGAAATTACATCACGTATTTAATTTTGAGTAATTTTAAGAACTTTCAAGTCGATGGTAGTTGTTTTTCAATTTATTTCCATCGTGCAAAGGAATTACAAATTTTTATAAATCGATTTCTTCTTTTAATAGGATTATATTAAAATTTATAAAAGGATTGTTTTGTTTATTTATCAATTTAGATAAAGTATTGTATTTTGAGTAATTTTACAAACCTTTACGACCATAGCAATTGTTTTTATAATTCTTCCATCGGCTACAATAATTGAAAATGTTTATAATTCGACTCTCTCTTTGCAGTTGATTATTTTTAAATCTATGAAGTTATTTTTGTATTTTTTGATGAATTCACATAATCTGATGTATTTTGAATAATTTTGAAAACTTTGAAGTCGATAGCAATTGTTTATATATCTTTATTTCGTTGTCTGAAATAATTACATTTTTTTATAAATCAACTTTCTATTTCCATTCAATTTTTGTAAAATCTATGATGAAATTGTTTAGTTTTTTTATTAATTCATATTGTTTGAATATATTTTGAGTAATATTAAATACTTTTATGTCGATAGCAATTGTTTTTTCAATATTTTACGCCGCCTAGATTAATTGGAAGTTTTTTTTATAAAACCTGTTTGTAACTTTGTCGTTTATATTTCTGCATGGTTATATGATGTAGATGTCGTTGCACCTAGAAGGCTGAATTCCTAATCTTAATCCAAAAAGTCATAGACACGTCCGCGGCGGTGGCAATAAAAAGAAATTACTCACATCATAGCGTGTAACGTAACGTGAACATTTATTGCGTTCCTTACTTTTAACTCGCGAGGGGGGCGGAATTTATGTGGCCGGCCCATTTCACGGGACGATAACTATAACTTATTGTGAGAGATGAAAAAATATATAAGTGCCGTCGAATAACTGAGAAATGTTTATATCCGGCCGGCCGCAATATAAAGTCGTCTACCTTATGGTTTGTGAGTTATTTGATGATGGGGTGGGTGGGTAAATGGGAACGTGTTGCACACTAAATTCAAGTCTATAGGAATTTAATACCGTAAAAGAAAAAATAAAAGTTTTCTCGTTACTTAACCCTTTTTCGGGCAATTAATTAAACTTGGGTAAATATTTTCGATAAGCCGCGACATCATTTTTATTCCTCCGCCTCGTGGGCTTGAATATTGTGAGAGCAACTTTTCCAAACAAGTTAACCAGAGTGGATGGAAAATGAAAGATGAAAATTAGGGTTGTAAGATACGTATTTATAAGTATTAATGTTTTGGATGCTTGAAACCATAACATTCTGAATTTGGAAGTGATATCAATCAAATGATAAATAAAACTGCATTGAGGAAAATTATTCAAGAAATAAAACTGTAACCATTTGATACAATTATTAGTTAATTTTATACAATTATTGATTTGATTAGATTAAATAAATTGTTGTGAAATACTAGAGAAAGCAAAAAAAAACCTATTGAATCGTTTTTATTCGTGCTCCTGAAAATAAAATGTTTTCAGGCGGTCTTCCAAGGATTTCATCCACCCTCTTATCCTCTTCTTTTTTTCCCACCTACCATGTTATCGCCTTGAAAAGTGATTAGGATAACAGTTTGGATTTTTTCTCCACTCTATCTGCATATAATCCAGTCGTATTGATATAAACTACATTTCAGGACCATCCTAACGTAAACGTATAGTTTATAATGAGCAAATATACTCGTTACATAGTTACATAAATAACACATCTCCTGTAGTTGTTAATTAAACACAGTACAAATTGTGCCGGTCATAACGAGAAGAAACTTAATTACCGCCCGGCGTTAAATTTTATGTTAATTAATAAATTATCCGCCGATAATTGCAGAGCAAATACAAACCGGGGCGACCTACAAACATTCAATAATTAATTAAACAAATGATAATTGCGACAGCCGCCTATAATTCATTCCTCATAATTTACACCCGCGGGAGGATTTTAATAGCGCGACCCTCGAAAGTACACATAAATAATAAAAAAAAAAACATTCTATATATAACGTGGAACTGAAAATCAATATCAACTTAGGACGTGTAAATAAAAAAGCGTATCCAATTATAACGCAGCCGATGGAAAGCAAACACAAATACAGCGAGCAACCCGGAAAAACAACAAAATAAGAATTAGAGGATTACTTCGGTCGCCGTTGTTGTTTAATTTTTCAACCGGGTTATTAATTAAACGTATTGATTATTATATGAAAGGTTGTTTTTTTTTTCTTTCATTAAAACCACCCCCCGCGGATGGTTGATTAATGAAAAAGTCAGTTTCTTCTGTTCCGTGCCGAACGCAAATTGGAAACATGCAATATCTTGTTAGTTCGTTTCTACCCCCCACCACCCTTCTTTTTCTTCATCCCTTATGTTCCTGTGCGGAACGTGGAACAATTATGATCGCATTAATCTCAACTTGCCTTTTAGCCGTGCTCTGCGGCCGCCTTTGTAAAACTGTAGCCGGGGTTAATAATAAATCTCGGGATAGAGCATTCCCAACTTTCCACTCACAGTCAAAACTCTAAATAACGGACGAATACGGGAGGGTTTGTTGGTGGGAAAATGGGGGGGGTTTGATGTAGACAAAGAAAAGTCTCGGAAATGGGGAGAATTTTTAACTTTCGGGAATAACTAATAATATTTTTCGATTACAAATTTAATACCTACTTTCGTGGTGAAAATCTGAAGAAATCTGTTTGAATAATTAAAACTACCTAAACATTTTTAAACCTAATTACAACTGACATACATATATAAATCAATCTTAAGCTAAGAGAGTGTTTATATTTTCTTATTCACACTAATCATTTTACTTTAAATTTCCTTGAAATTAAAACAGTATCAGTGTAGAAATGATAAATGTATATGTAGGGTGGGTGGGTGGCCTCTATCCCACCCTCCAACTTTTAAAACTACGCGAGGGTTTTGCTGAATTAATAATTTATTTTAACAACGATTTCATGATGAAATGTTTCAATCAATTTTGCTGTCTTATTTTGGAGATTATAATTTAATCGCTTGTTTATTTTGTACTTATTTGAAGGTGGGATAGTGGCCACCCACCCACCCTACATATATAATAACATCTAAAGCTAAAACAGTGCTTATATTTTTTACACACTCCAAGAATTTTGCTTTAAATTTGCTGAAAATTAAAACAGTGTCAGTAATTAAAATTTATATGTACATGTAGGGTGGGTGGGTGGCCACTATTCTACCCTCCAATCTTTAAAAATTCGCGGAGGTTTTATTGAATTAATAATTAATTTTATAATCGCTTTCATGTTAAAATTTACCAATCGATTTTGCTTTCTTGTTTTGGAGATTAAATTTAAATCTTTTGTTTATTTTGTACTTATTGGAAGGTAGGATAGTGGCCACCCACCCACCCTACATATACATATTTTACTCAAGCTAAGACAGTGCTTAAGTTTTATTTTGTCACACTACTATTTAAGTTTTTATTCTCGTGAAAATTTAATCTGAATCAGTGGCTTATAGTAAAATTTATATGTAGGGTGGGTGGGTGGCCCTTAACCTACCCTTAATCCTCTAAAACTACATGTGGGGTTAATTAAATAATTAATTAATTTTAACAAAGTATTCAAATAATAATTTATTAATTGTGCATTTTGTTTTGGCTAACAAATTTAAAACATTCGTGTATTTTGTACTGATTTGAGGGTAGGATAGAGGCCACCCACCCACCCTACATATATAACAAAATCTTAACCTAGAACAGTGCTTATATATTTTTACACACTTCAAGAATTTTACTTTAAATTTCCTGGAAATTAAAACAGTGTCAGTGATTAAAAGCAAAATGTATATGTAGGGTGGGTGGGAGGCCTCTATCCCACCCTCTAACCATTAAAAATACGCGAGGGTTTTACTGAAATAATAATTTATTTTAACAACGATTTCATATTGAAATTTTTGAATCAATTTTGCTGTCTTGTTTTAGGGATTATAATTTAATCGCTTGTTTATTTTGTACTTATTAGAAGGTAGGATAGTGGCCACCCACCCACCCTACATATACATATTTTACTCAAGCTAAGGCACTGTTTACGTTTTTTTATTACACACTAACATTTCAGTTTTTATTCTCCAGAAAATTAAAGGTGAATTAATGGCTTATACTAAAATGTATATGTAGGGTGGGTGGCCTCCAACTTACCTTCATTTATTTAAAAAACATAGATGGAGTTAATTAAATAATTAATTGATTTTAACAATGCGTTCAAATTATAATTTATCAATTGTGCGTTTTGTTTTGGCTAACAAATTTAAAACATTTGTATATTTTGTACTGATTTGAGGGTGGAATAAAGGCCACCCACCCACCCTACATACATAATAAAATCTTAAGCTAAAACAGCGCTTATATATTTTTACACACTCCAAGAATTTTGCTTTAAATTTCCTGGAAATTAAAACAGTGTCAGTGATTAAAAGCAAAATGTATATGTAGGGTGGGTGGGTGGCCTCTATCCCACCCTCTAACCATTAAAAATACGCGAGGGTTTTACTGAAATAATAATTTATTTTAACAACGATTTCATATTGAAATTTTTGAATCAATTTTGCTGTCTTGTTTTAGGGATTATAATTTAATCGCTTGTTTATTTTATACTTATTAGAAGGTAGGATAGTGGCCAACCACCCACCCTACATATACATATTTTACTCAAGCTAAGGCACTGTTTAAGTTTTTTTATTATACACTAACATTTCAGTTTTTATTCTCCAGAAAATTAAAGCTGAATTAATGGCTTATACTAAAATGTATATGTAGGGTGGGTGGCCTCCAACTTACCTTCATTTATTTAAAAAACATAGATGGAGTTAATTAAATAATTAATTGATTTTAACAATGCGTTCAAATTATAATTTATCAATTGTGAATTTTGTTTCGGGTATTAATTTTAAAACTTTGTTGTATTTTGTACTGATTGGAGGGTAGGATAGAGGCCACCCACCCACCCTACATATATAATAAAATCTTAAGCTAAAACAGTGCTTATATTTTTTTATACACTCTAAGAACTTTACTTTAAATTTCCTAGAAATTAAAACAGTGTCAGTGATTGAAAGCAAATTTTATATGTAGGGTGGGTGGGTGGCCTCTATCCCATCCACCAACCTTTAAAAATACGCGAGAGTTTTACTGAATTAATAACTTATTTTAACAAAGCTCTCATGTCAAAATTTATGAATCGATCTTGTTTCTGTTTTGGGGATTAATCTCTTGTTTATTTTGTACTGATTGAAAGGTGGGATAGTGACCACCCACCCACCCTACATTTATAATATCATCTTAAACTAAAATAGTGCTCTTTTATTTTTACACACTCCAAGAATTTTACTTTAAAATTTCTGGAAATTAAAACTGTGTCAGTGATTAAAAAAAAAATATATATGTAGGGTGGGTGGGTGGCCTCTATCCCACCCTCCAGCCTTTAAAAATACGCGAGAGTTTTACTGAATGAATAATTTATTTTAACAACGATTTCATTGTGAAATTTATCAAATTATTTTGCTGCCTTGTTTTGGGGATTATCTTTTAATCGTTTGTTTATTTTGTACATAAATTTAAACTAAATCAGTGGCTTAGAGTAAAATATGTACGTAGGATGGGTGAGTGGCCTCTTACCTACCCTTATTTCTTTAAAAATACATGAGAGGTAAACTGAATAATTAATTAATTTTAATAACGCCTTTAAATTATAATTTATAAATTGTGCATTTTATTTTGGGTATTAATTTTAAAACTTGGTGTTTTTTGTACTGATTTGAGGGTAGGATAGAGGCCACCCACCCTACATATATAATAAAATCTTAAGCTAAAACAGTGCTTACATATTTTTGCACACTCCAAAAACTATTCTTTTAATTTTCTGGAAATTAAAACAGTGTCAGTCATTAAAAGTAAAATGTATATGTAGGGTGGGTGGGTGGCGTCTATCCCACCCTCTAAATTGAAAAATACGCGTGGGTTTTACTGGATTATTAATTTATTTTAACAACGCTGTCATTTTAAAATTTATTAATCGATTTTGCTTTCTTGTTTTTGGGATTATATTTCAATCTCTTCATTATTTTGTACTTATATACAATTTCTAAACCCAATATGGAAAGTTGATAAAAAAATTTCAGTACCTATCCATAAAAAGGTATATTTTAAAAATATAGAAGCAGAACTTTTATAATTCTTAAATAGAACAAAAAAGCGCACGGTCAAAATTAGAAATTCATAGTAAAAATCCGATTTTTTCGAGAAACTGAGAGTATGTTTTTCTAAAATTTACATAAACATCTACTCTAATTTAAAAAAAAAGTAAATAGAGGAGGTAAAATTTAAAGTAATACTCGGTTTTCAGAAATATGCTAAAAATATCAAAACCAAATAAGAAAATTGATTAAAATTTCCAAAACTTATTAACAAAAGTCTAATGTTTGAAAATTCATAATAAAAATTTTAATTAAAAAAATAAAATTTAGAAATTCATATTAAAAATTTCACTTTGTATCGTATTTCGATTGCAATTTTAAAATCCTTTTAGGAAAATGATTAGACATTTTAAAATCTATTTAAAAATATAGCTTATTTTAATTTACATTAAAAGCTCTTCTAATTTTAAGAGTAAATAAATGCAAATTTCTCAGAAATATGCTAACAAATTTCTAACTCAAAATTAATGAATAAAAAGTACGATTTTAAAAATTCATATTTAGAAGTTTTTAAATTGTAAGTGGCAATAAAATTGCGGAATTTTAAATTTGGATTTCGCGATAAAAATCGAACTTCATTTTTAGAAATATGCTTACAAATTTTAAACCTAGTAAGAAAGTTGATTTAAAATATCAACATATATTTACAAAAAGTACATTTTTTAAAAATTTGTATTAAGAATTTTTCTAACTTTAAGAAAGAACAAAATTGTGAAGTTTAAATGTATGAATTCCTGATGAAAATCAGATTTTTTTCGGAAATGTGCTTACAAATTTAAAATGCAATAAGAGAATTGGCTACCACTTTTAGGAACTAATTACAAAAACATGTGCTTTCAAAAAATCTTAAGAACTTCTTAAATTTTCAAACAGAACAAAATGGCGGAATTTAAAATTAATAATAATAATTATTATTATTATTTCATTTATATTGCAATTTTGTGGTGAAAATTTGGGTTTCTTCATGAATATTCATACGAATTTGGAACTCAATTAGAAAATTGGCTAAAAACTACAAATTCTATTTAGAAAAAGTATATTAAAAAAAGAATTAATAAGAAAGTTTCTAAATAGAAAAAAGAACAAAAAGCGGAAATGAAAATTATGAATTCATGACAAGAACCTGACTTTTTCCAAGGAAGCGATTATAAATTCCAAATACAATGAAACAATTGGTGAAAATATTTAGATTCTATATAAAAATCTATTGTTTCCAAAAATTATATTACAAACTTCTAAAATTCTAATTATAAGAAAAAAAAATCTGACTTTATCAAAAATATGTTTGAAAATTCAAAACGCAAATGATAAAATTGTTTAAGATTTTTAAAACATATCTCTGAAAATGTGTTTTATAAGATTTATACTTAAAACTTTTATTCATTTTAAGAAAGAACAAAATGGAGGGGACATCATTGGCAAAAAACGAACTTTTTTCAGAAATTTGCTTACAAATTCAAAACCTAATAAACAATTTGGCTAAAACTTTCAAAACCAACTAACAAATAAGTATATTTTTAGAAATTGATACTAAGATTTTTGTTAATTTTAAAAGGAAGTAAAATTGTGGATTTCAAATTTTGAAATTCGTGATGAAAATCTGATTTTTGAGAAATGTGTTTCTAAATTTTAAACCCTTAGAAAAAATTAGCTTAAATATTCAAAAATCATTAACAATAAGTGTATTATTTAAAATTTATATTATAAACTCTTCAAATTTTTGAATAGAACAATATGACAGAAGTTTAAATTTGGAATTCGTAAGGAAAAACTTATTTTTTTTTCAGAATTATGCTTGCAATTTCAAATCCCAATGAGGAAATTGGTTAAAATATTAAAATCCCTATTTAAAAAAGTATGGTCTTTAAAATCTATAATGAGAACTTTCTGCATTTTTAGAAAAATCAAAATGGCAGAGGTCAAAATTAAGAATTTGTGGAGAAACTTTACCTTTTTAAGAAATATGCTTACAAATTCGAAACTTAACAAGAAAATTAGATTAAATCAACAAAACTGACTCACAAAGATCCTGAATATTCAAATTTCTAGTGAAAACTTTCCTAATTTTAAGAGGAAACAAAACGAAGGAAATTAAAATTATGAAGTACGAGCTTATTTAAAATAATGTTTATATGTTTAAAACCCGCCCAAAAATTTAAATAAAACTTTAAACGTCTATAGAAAATATGTTTATTTTTTAATACTTATAACAATAACCTTTCTAACTTAAAAAAAAACTGGCGGAAGTCAAAATTAAGAAGTTTCTACCAAAATCTGACTTTTTTAAGAAATATGCTTACAGATTCAAAACCTAATGAAAAATTTGGCTGAAATTTTGAAAACCAACTTACAATAAGTATATTATTAGAAAATTATACTAAGAACTTCTGTAATTTTAGGAGGAAATAAAATGACACACTTCAAAATCTAAAATTAGTGATAAAAATTTGATTTCAATTTTAAAACTCTAAAACAAAATTAGCTTTAATTTTCTATTAACTATTAATAATAAGTGTTAATTTAAAATTTATATTATAAACTTTTCAAATTTTTTAATAGAACATGACAGAAGTTTAACATTAGCAATTGAAAAAACAAACTTACTTTTTTCAAAAATATTCAAATCCCAATGAGAAAATTGGTTAAAATATTAAAATCCTATTTAAAAGAGTGTGGTCTTTAAAATCCATAATAAGAACTTTTCTAATTTTTATAGAAAACAATATGGCGAAGGTCAAAATTATAATTAGAAATTCTTGGAAAAACTTTGCCTTTTTAAGAAATATTCGTTCAAATTGAAAACCCAACGAGAAAATTAAATAAGATTAATAAAGGCAACTTAAAAAATACATAAATATTGAAATTTCTAGTAAAAAGTTTCTTAGTTTTATAAGGAAACGAACTGAAGGAAATTAAAATTATGAATTTTTATTTAAAAAACTAGCTTATTAAAAAATGTTTATTTGTTTAAAACCCGTTCAAAAATCTAAATAAAACTTTAAACGTTTATAGAAAATAAGTTTATATTTTAATACTTATAACAAAATCTTTTCATATTTTACAAAACAGAAAATTACCATAATTTGACGTTTTTAAGAAAAATGCTTACAAATTCAAAACCTAATGAGAAAATTGGTTAAAATTTTAAAAACCTATTTAAAAAACTGTGGTCTTCAAAATCCATAACAAGAAATAACAAGAACTTACAAAAAGTATGAGTATTGCCATTTCTTTAAAAAATACTTCTTGTTTAGGAGAATCAAATTGGCGAAGGTGAAAATTAGGAATTTTCATTCAAAACCTGCCTTTTTTCAGAAATACACTCACAAATTTAAAACCCAATGACAAAATTAGCTAAAATTTTTACAACCTTTTTGAAAAAGTATAGATTTTTAAAACATATACTAAGAACTTTTATAAATTTAAGTTAAAACAATATTGTTGAAGTCAAAATTAAGAATATGTAATGAAATTCTGCCCTCTCTCAGGAATATGCTTTTAAATTCAAAACCCAATAAGAAAATTGGCTAAAATTAAAAACTTGTATTAAAGAAAAGTGCGATGTTAAAAATTTATGCTAAGATTTTTTTGAATTTTAAGGGATAACAAAATGGCGGAGGTTTAAATTTGGAGTTCTTGGTAAAAATTTGCTTACAAATTTTAAATCTAATCTCTAGAAAATTGATTTTAATTTTTAAAATGTATTTATAAAAAGTACTTTTGTTTTAAAATTTTTATTAAAAACTTTTCTAACTTTATGAAAAACAAAATTGTGAAGGTCAAATGTTATGAATATTCTCAAAAATTTTAAACCCTATGAGGAAAATCGCTAAAATTTTTAAAACCTATTTAATAGGTACAGATTTTTAAAATAGATACTAAAAACTTTTATAATTTTAAGAGAAAACAAACTGGGAACATTTAAAATTAAAAATATGTAATGACATTCTGCCCTCTCACAGAAATATGCTTTCAAATTCGAAACCCAATGAGAAAATTGGCTAAAATTATAAAAACTAATTAACAAAGAGTACGTTTTTAAAAATTTATGATGAGATCTTTTTGAATTTCAAGGTATAACAAAATAGCGAAGGTTTAAATTTGCGGTTTTTGGTAAAAATTTAATTTCTTCAGAAATATGCTTACAAATTTTAAATCTAATAAGAAAATTGATTTCAATTTTTAAAACATATTGACAAAAAGTACATTCTTTAAAAATTTACATTAAAAACTTTTCTAACTTTAAGAAAGAACAAAATATTGAAGTTAAAAAAGTAGCAATTTATAATGAAAATCTGATTTTTTGGAAATATGCTCACAGATTTAAAGAAATTCGTCAAAATTTTCAAACCCTATTCGTAAAAGTATATACTTGTAAAATATATACTAAGAATTTTTATAATTTTAAGAAAAACATAATAACGGAATTCATAATAAAAAATATGTAATGAAATTCTGCCCTCTCTCAGAAATATGCCTTCAAATTCAAAACCCAATGAGAAAATATGCTAAAATTATCAAAACGTATTAACAAAAAGTACGTTTTTAAAAATTTATAGTGGATTTTTTTTGAATTTTAAGGAATAACAAAATGGCGGAAGTTTAAATTTAGAGTTCTTGGTAGAATTAGAACTTATTTTCAGAAATATACTTAAAAATTTTAAATCTAATAAAAAAATGATTTAAATTTTTACACCTTATTTACAAAAAGTACATTCTTTAAAAAATTGCATTAAAAACTTTTCTAACTTTAAGAAAGAACAAAATGGTGAATTTCAAAAATAGAAATTTCTGATGAAAATCAGATTTTTTTGGAAATATGCTCATAAATATAAAACTCAATGACGATATCGGTTAAAATGTTTAAAACCTATTTGACAAAGTATAGATTTTTAAAATATTAACTAAGAGGTTTTATAATTTTAAGAGAAAACAAAATGAAAGATGTCAAAATTAAAAATATATAATGAAACTCTGCTTTCTCTCAGAAAAATGTCTGTAAATTTAGAATTCCAAAAGAAAATTGACTAAAATTATAAAAATCTATTTTTAGAAACTACGTTTTTAAAAATTAATAGAGAGATCTTTTAAAATTTTTAAGAGACAACAAAATAGTGAGGGTTTAAATTTGAAAATCTTGGTAAAAATATAGCTTTTGTTGGAAATGTGATTAGAAATTTAAAACCATAAAAGAAAATTGGTTAATATTGTAAAAACCTATTTACAAACATGTATGTTTTTAGAATTAACAGTTAGAACTTTTCTGGTTTTAAGAAAAAATAAAATGGTGAAGGTTAAAATTTGAAGTTTATAGGGAAAAATTTATATTTTCAGAAATATGCTTGCAAATTTAAAACCCAATAAGAAAAGTAGTTAAAATTTTTGAAACCTATTAATAATAAGATTATATTTTTTAAATTCATATTTAGAACATTTCTTATGTTTAAATAAAACAAAATGGCTAAGGTTAATGTTTGGCGTTCGTGGGGTAAATATGGCTTATTTCCAAAATTTTACTTATTTCATAGATATGCCTAAAATTGTAAATTCCAATGACAAAATTGACTAAAATTTTGATAAACTGTTTCAAAGAAATATTTTTCTTTTAAATTCATAGTAAAAACTTTTCCAATTTTTAGAGAGAGAAGTGAAGCGGAGGTCAAAATTAAGAAATTATGGGAGAAAAAAGCCTTTTTTGAAAAGTATGCTTAAAAATTTAAAACACAATGCAAAAATTGAGTAAATTTTTTGTAAATTATTTACAAATAGGATGTTTTCTTAAATTAATCCTCAGAATTATTCTAATTTTAGTAGAAAACAAAATGGCCGAATTCAAAATTAGGAATTTGTGATGAACATCAGGCATTTTTCAGATATATGCTTACAAATTTAGAACCTAATGAGAAAATTGGCTAAAATTTTCAAAACCTACATAAATGAAGTATGTTTTTTAAAATTCGTATTAAAAACACTTCTAATTATAAAAGACTACAAAATAGTGGAGGTTAAAATTAAGATTTTGTAAAGAAAATCTCACTTTTATTAGAAATATGCGCACAAATTTAAAACTCAATGAAGAAATGGGTAACAATTTTAAAAACCTTTTTGAAAAAGTATGATTTTTCAAAATATATACTAAGAACTTCTATAATTTTAAGAGAAAATATAATTGAAAATTCGTGGTAAAATTGAAATTTTGCCTTCTGTCAGAAATATGCTTGTAAATTCAAGACCCAAAGAGAAAATTGTCTAAAATTATAAGAGCGTATTTACTAAAAGTATGTTTTTGAAATTTTAAGGGACAACGAAATGGCGGAGGTTTAAATACGGAATTTGTGATAAAAATCAGACAAGTTTATAAATTTGAGACCCATTTAAAAAAATTAAATAAAATCTTTTTAATCTATATGATAAAACTATATTTCTATAAGTACTAAAAAATATACTTTATTTGTTGATGTCAAAATTTGGGCTACAATTCTCATACAAGATTTGCAAATATTTTTATAGATTAATGAATTTATACATGAACAGCAAAATATTTTTAAAAATATAAATATAATAATTGACTGCTTGTTATTATCTAAATAATTCATATAAAATAAACAATGTTGAGGCATTACAATTAAATATACGATTAAAACTAACAGTGAATCGTGCGGACGGTATAATATTTGCGCGGCACCGGATCGGCATGAAGCTTCATGATTATATCCAGGATTAAATTCGGCCCAATTATTTATTTGCGTCGTGTTTTAATATAAAATACATAAATTTCATTAATGCCTCGGCCGCATTAAACGGGACACGACGGGTGATAAAACGGTGGCCAGAATTCATAAATAGTGTGTGTGTGTTTGTATGTGGCGGAGTTAGGGGGGTGGAATGTGTGCCGTGTATAATTTCATTTGTATGCACGTATATATTATTCGGTGGGGGTATATTTAGTTGCGACGTTTCTCTATCTACGAGTACTACCAGTACAGATAAGGGTTGCTTGCTTGCTTGCTTACACCGTAAGAGAGTACCCTTGTCAACATTAAATCTAGAAACCGAGCATGCGATATTTGTGCACGTCTGCAGAAATAATTCCGACGATAGTATAAATACCTAATGCACATTACCATATTAAACAATCCCTTGCAAGGGCTGGTAATTGATATTGATGCGACGTAAGCACACGACGCCGGTTTGAAAGGGTGGAGAGAAAAAAAATTGCGCATAAATACGGTCACACGTAAACTCTAAATGTAATTTCACTAATGCATCTACATTGTGTTCCGTTTATAACCGACTTTTAAAAGCACTAAATAGAATACCGGCAGATAGCAGGCTTTTACTGCGAACACTGAAATTGCGCTTTTAGGACCTAACCGTGCATATATGCACGTCGACCGCAACTTTTCTTAAATTCAATTTTAGACGACTCCCAGTTTTACCACGACTAGCGATCGTTGCCTTGTCCAATAAATATTCGTTTAGTATTTATAGAGACGCCATGAAAATAATCGAATAAAACGATTATACTATTTCTACTTTATACAAAACGTATTTTACATTCAAAATTCATTTCCTATGTTTCGAATTTTCATTCCTGAATTTTGTTCCTAGCCACCGTACGTCGATTGTTTTAGTGAAATTCAATAAAGTGGTTAATTTTTAATACATTTTATGATTTTGAAGCAAATCTCTATCCTACCCTCGAATCCCTTTAACATAAGCATTAGATTTCAATTAAGAACATTACACAAAAATTTGGATTAATATAAAATATTCTGCTCATATTGCAACAAGTTTTATTTTTGTTTCAGCCACTTAAATATTCACTTAAATGTTGGTTTAGTTACTAAATTTATTATAAAAAAAGACAACTGTATGTTATATGAACGTAAAATTTATTGAAGTAGGTAAGAAATACGCTACAATCATATGATTTTCTTTTAGAGAATTAAAATAAATAAAAATTAAATCATAAAAACTTTGTTGATTATCATGTAATTTGAGGATGGGATAGTGGCCACCCACCCACCCTACATATATAAAATAACGTCAACCACAACACTGTTTTTAAAATATTTAAATAAATATTGACACTTTTGTTACAGTTTTAATTTTCAAAGAATTAAAACAGTGTTTGTAATTAAAGTTTAAATGTATATGTAGGGTGGGTGGGTGGCCTCTATCCTACCCTCCAATCCCTTTAACATAAGCACGAAATTTCAATTAAGAACATTACACAAAAACTTGGATTAATATAAAATATTCTGCACATATTGCAACAAGTTTTATTTTTGTTTCAGCCACTTAAATATTCACTTAGATGTTGGTTTAGTTATTGAATTTATTATAAAAAAAGACAACTGTATGTTATATGAACGTAAAATTTATTGAAGTAGGTAAGAAATACGCTACAATCATATGATTTTCTTTTAGAGAATTAAAATAAATAAAAATTAAATCATAAAAATTTTGTTGATTATCATGTAATTTGAGGGTGGGATAGTGGCCACCCACCCACCCTACATATGTAAAATAACTTTAACGACAACACTGTTTTTAAAATATTTAAAAAAATATTGACACTTTTGTTACAGTTTTAATTTTCAAAAATTTAAAACAGTGTTTGAAATTAAAGTTTAAATGTATATGTAGGGTGGGTGGGTGGCCTCTATCCTACCCTTCAATCCCTTTAACATAAGCATGAGATTTCAATTAAGAACATTACATAAAAATTTGGATTAATATAAAATATTCTGCACATATTGCAGCAACTTTTATTTTTGTTTCAGCCACTTAAATATTCACTTAAATGTTGGTTTAGTTACTAAATTTATTATAAAAAAAGACAACTGTATGTTATATGAACGTAAAATTTATTGAAGTAGGTAAGAAATACGCTACCATCATATGATTTTCTTTTACAGAATTGAAATAAATAAAAAAAATCATAAAAACTTTGTTGATTATCATGTAATTTGAGAATGGGATAGTGGCCACCCACCCACCCTACATATATAAAATAACTTCAACCACAACACTGTTTTTAAAATATTTAAAAAAATATTGACACTTTTGTTACAGTTTTAATTTTCAAAAATTTAAAACAGTGTTTGTAATTAAAGTTTAAATGTATATGTAGGGTGGGTGGGTGGCCTCTATCCTACCCTCCAATCCCTTTAACATAAGCATGAGACTTCAATTAAGAACATTACACAAAAACTTGGATTAATATAAAATATTCTGCACATATTGCAACAACTTTTATTTTTGTTTCAGGTACTTACTTAAATAGTCACTTAAATGTTGGTTTAGTTACTAAATTTATTATAAAAAAAGGCAACTGTATATTATATGAACGTATGGTTGATTGAAGTAGGTAAGAAGTACGCTGCAATCATATGAGTTTCGTTTGTAAATTTAAAATAAATGAAAAATCAAATAATAAAATCTTCCCTTTTGGAATTCATTTTTTACATTTTTTCAAACGCAGACTTGCAATTTTATTTTCTTCCTTTCGAATTTTCATTCCTGAATTTTGTTTCTAGCCATCATACGTCGATTGTTTTAGTGAAATTTAATAAAATGGTCAATTTTTAATAAATTTTATCATTTTGAAACATATTCATTATTGAATTGATTTGTTACAATTTTTTAAACCTATAATTGCAATTTTTAATTCCTTCGTTTCGAATTTTCATTCCTGCATTTTGTTCCTAGCCACCGTACGTCGATTGTTTTAGTGTAATTCAATAAATTGGTTAATTTTTAATAAATTTTATCATTTTCAAACTAATCCCTTGTTGAACTAATTTTTTACAATTTTTCAAACCGAGAATTGCAATTTTATTTCCTTCGTTTCGAATTTTCGCTCCTGAATTTTGTTCCTAACCATCGTACGTCGATTATTTTAGTAAAATTTAATAAAATGGTTTATTTTTAATAAATATTATCATTTTTAAACAAATTCCTTGTTGAGTTAATTTTTTACAATTGTTTAAACCGAGAATTGCAATTTTATTTTCTTCATTTCGAATTTTCTCTCCTGAATTTTGTTCCTAGACATCGTACGTCGATTGTTTTAACGAATTTCAATAAAGTGGTTCGTTTTTAATAAATTTTATTATTTTGAAACAAATCCCTTGTTGAATTGATTTTTTACAATATTTTAAACCTATAATTGCAATTTTATTTCATTCGTTTCGAATTTTCATTCCTGAATTTTGTTCCTAGCCATCGCACGTCAATTGTTCTAGTGTAATTCAATAAAATGGTTCGTTTTTAATAAATTTTGACATTTTGAAACAAATCCCTCTTTGAATTAACTTTTTACAATTTTTTAAACAAAAAATTTCAATTTTATTTCCTTCGTTTCGAATTTTCTTTCCTGAATTTTGTTCCTAGCCATCGCACGTCGATTGTTTTAATGAAATTCAAAAAAGTGATTTGTTTTTAATAAATTTTATCATTTTCAAACTAATCCCTTGTTGAACTAATTTTTTACAATTTTTCAAACCGAGAATTGCAATTTTATTTCCTTCATTTCGAATTTTCACTCCTGCATATTGTTTCTAACTATCGTACGTCAATTGTTTTACTAAAATTCAAAAAAATGATTCATTTTTAATAAATTTTGTTATTTTAAAACAAATCCTTTGTTGAGTTAATTTTTTACAATTTTTTAAACCGAGAATTGCAATTTTATTTCCTTCGTTTTGAATTTTCATTCCTGAATTTTTTTCCTAGACATCATACTTCAATTGTTTTAATAAAATTTAATAAAGTGGTTAATTTTTAATACATTTTATCATTTTAAACAAATCCCTTGTTGAATTAATTTTTTACAATTTTTCAAACCCAGAATTGCAATTTTATTTCCTTTGTCTCGAATTTTCATTTCTGAATTTTGTTCCTAGCTATCATACGTCAATTGTTTTAGTGAAATTTGATGAAGTGGTTTATTTTTAATATATTTTATCATTTCGAAGCAAATCCCTTTTGGAATTTATTTTTAACAATTTTTTAAACAGAAAATTGCAATTTTATTTCCTTCGTTTCGAATTTTCACTCCTGAATTTTGTTCCTAGCCATCATACGTCAATTGCTTTAGTGTAATTTAATAAATTGGTTCATTTTTAATAAATTTTATTATTTTCAAACGAATCGTTTGTTGAATTAATTTTTTACAATTGTTCAAACGAGAAATGCATTTTTATTTCATTCGTTTCGAATTTTCACTCTGGAATATTGTTCCTAGTCTTCGTACGTCAATTCTTTTAATGAAATTCAATAAAGTGGTTTAGTTTTTAATGAATTTTATCATTTTGAAACAAATTCCTTGTTGAATTAATTTTTTGCAATTTTTTAAACCGAAAATTGCAAATTTTATTTCCTTCGTTTCGAATTTTCACTCCTGAATTTTGTTGCTAGCCATCATACGTCGATTGTTTTAGTGAAATATAATAAATTGGTTTATTTTTAATACATTTTATCATTTTTAAGCAAATCCCTTTTGGAATTCATTTATTACATTTTTTCAAACGCAGAATTGCAATTTTATTTCTTTCCTTTCGAATTTTCTCTCCTGAATTTTGTTCCTAGCCACCGTACGTCGATTGTTTTAGTGAAATTTAATAAAGTGGTTAATTTTTAATACATTTTATCATTTTGAAGCAAATCCCTTTTGGAATTCATTTTTTACATTTTTTTAAACCGAGAATTGCAGTTTTATTTCCTTCCTTTCAAATCTTCACTCCTGAATTTTGTTCCTAGCCACCGTACGTCGATTGTTTTAGTGGAATTCAATAAAATGGTATATTTTTAATAAATTTTATCATTTTGAATTAATTTTTTACAATTTTTTAAACCTCCAATTGCAATTTTATTTCATTCGTTTTGAATTTTCTGTCCTGAATTTTATTTCTAGTCATTTATAGCAATTGAAGAATTAAAATTTTAATGGTATAAGTATGATGTTATACTGAGAGGCTTGTAGATCTAATAAACCTTTTGGAAATTCGTAAATTCATCCTGGGGGACAATGTATAGATGCCAAACGTGAACTGCCAGCATAATACATCCATATATCCCGCTAATGTAACTGTATTAAGCACGTTACAACCTGCAGGTGTTCGCTTCGCAAGTATTCCTCCAGCAGGACGGGGATTTATCATCCTCAGGACCGTTCGTTCCGTTCATTGTGCCGCCGGCTGTATATTAATGCGGCACTTTTCACGAGAAAAGTCCACCCATCCGGCCATCTGGACATTTATCAAATCGCTTAATTTCATCTCCCCTCGGTCGGGATCATTTAATATTTAGGCAGATTTACATCGGAATTATTGTAGGACATTTGTTAGCGAGCCTGCCCTCCGTTCCCCCCCTCTCAACAGTGATTAAGCGGCTCTAGTCGGCGCCAGACGCTAATTTTAATTTCGGGTGAGTGTTGAGGAAATGTCCCGTGGTCTAATTATAATTGGGTGAGGAATCTACAATCATTCATTATATTAAACTTAAATGTAACGCCTAATTTTATCAGCAGAAGAGATTCATTAATATTCATTATAAGAACTTTTATTTGATGTACGACCAACAATAGCGATAACCAAAAATTACATTAATTATTTAAGTATGTAGTTTTTAGAAGAGGCAATAATATTTTTCATCATTATAATTAATGTTTTAAATATATTTTATACGTTTTAAAAATTGCAATCATTGTTTCATTTAGATGATAAAGTTATATATGTTGGACTTCTACTTCGTTATACATTTTTGTAATTTTTGTGTTTGATAATGACAAGCTAAATTTGTCGAAACTAGTCACAATAAAAAGTTTTCAAGTTAAACAAACAGAGATGATAAAGACCAATTTATTTATTAAAAAACTTTGATGTTAATTGTGGAAGCTTTCACTTTGTGGCACATCTAAAAGCTCTGAAAATTAATTCTCAAATCCTTACTTAAAATGTCAAGATAATATTATGAAAAGTAATAATAATAATTGAAGTGCTTATAACAAGTAAACATATTTTAGATTAACTTAGTTCGTAAATTTTGATTTTGTAAATACATATGACACGTTGAAAGTAAAAAGTTGTTGTTATTATTATTATTTGAGTTCGTAGAGTAAAAAATTAGTAATATATATTTAAGCTAATAGAACAATTTATATTCAAGTGTCTTTTTTTGTGACTCATGTAATTATTATTAAATTCCTTTCTACGTACGTTAAACTTCCATCCTTTCAAAAGCCAGGCAATTTATTCAAATGACGCGTAAAGGAATTTTAAACTGTGAAACGCGACTTTAAGTAGGACCGGGATATTTTCGCGCGGGAGACAAATATGTTCCGATAATTCAAGCCGAGTCAAGAAAATATAACGTGACAGGGGATGGAGGAGAACGGGCGTCCCATTCTCTCTCTCTCTCTCTCTCTCTCAGCAAGACGCCGTCGACGTCGCCGCCGCCGCCGCCGCCGCCACCCCGAGTGATTTCAGACGTATATATTTTCGAGACTCGTGTTTAGGTGCACGGGGAATGGGATTATGTCATGTTTAGATTATCCTTTCGGAGGAAAGTCTGCGAGAGAGATCGTGTATTACATAATTGCGAGCGAGACGAGGGGGGAATAACGAAATCGTGCGTACTGTGATAAAAAAAAACAAGAAATAAAAATTCGTTGTGAAGATTTGATATATTTTATGGTTTAAAATATGCAAATGCATCGATATTATATATTACATTGTTGTGTTAAAATTGCAGTTTCATAACAGAAACCAACGTTGATGATTGTAGGTCTAGAAGCAAGTGACCTACATTCATCAAAGTTGATTTCTGTAATGGATCTGTAATTTTTCTTTAAGGATTTCTATCATCAAAAAACCTTTGCATAATAAATAAAACTAATATAAACATCTCTATTTGTTTACTTTACTCATTAATACTATGAGTCCAATCAATTTGCCTTTTTTCATTATAGATTTGAACGATGAATTAACTTCTTACTTAACCCATGGTGTATTTTTATATTATATGAAGTTAATTAAACTCGTAGTGTGAAGTTGTGAAACAACACCAAGGATTAATTAAATTAATCTCTTATTGATTTGAAGATTGAATCTCACTAATCTCTACTTTATTTAATAGTTTAGTCTGTTTTGGTTGATTGAGTTACTTGAAGATAATAATAACTTTGATTAAAACACTTAGAACCTTTCTTTAATATTTTATAAAACATTGAAGAAAGGTTCTAAGTGTTTTAATCAAAGTTTAGTCTGTATTGTTATGTTCTCTTCAGGAATTCGTTTTAGTTGCCTATAATTTAATCCATTGTAATTAAATTTGATGAATAACAGAAAAACGTTTAACTTGTTTATTCTACTTTTTATTTTCATACAAAACTTCGTGACTAGTTTCGAATTACACGAAGTAAACGCCTCCAAAATTCAAGATATAAATTTGATGAGTTTTAGAATGATTTTTATTACAACTTCAAAACTTCAAATATATTTATTTTGTCTATATCTGGTGTAAAAATGTTAATTTTCTATGACATAAACTTCAAATTCAATCCATTCTAATTGCACTTGTTGAGTTTTAAAGCGATAGCAAATGTTTTTTGTATATTTATTACAACTCCAAATTATTTAAATTTTTTAAAATGTTACGTTTGCTTCAAATGTAATTTTTTTTTAAATCTGGCGTCAAAATATATGATTTCAATGGTTAAAACATTAAATCCAATCAATTATAATAACATTTAAGAAGTTTCAAGTCGATGGTAAATATTTTACAAATTTTTATAATAGCTTCAAAATATTAAATTATTTTAGAATTCTATGCTCGAAATCAGAACTATTTTTTTACGCCAGGCGTAAAAATATTTAATTTCTAGGAGTAAAAATCTAAAACACAACATCTTATTATTATATTCAATGAGTTTTAAGAGGATGACAAATGTTTTTTTTTATTTTTATTAAAACTTATTAATTTTATTAATATTTTAAAATTTACTTCGGATTTTAATTTTTTTTAAGTCTGTTGTCAATATACATAATTTCTACACCTGAAACATAAATACTAATCCATTGTAATTACATCTGACAAGTTTTAAGTCGGTTGTAAAAGTTTATTTTATTTTTATTACAGCTTTAAAATTTTTAAAATCAACAGAATTCCATGTTTGATTCAAGCGTAAATTTTTATTTGATTCTAATGATTTCTTTTACTCCAGGCGTCAAAATTCACAACTCCTACCTATAAAACATAGAAATTAAACTATTATAATTACATCTGATAAGTTTTAA
This sequence comes from Ontholestes murinus, assembly GCA_963969525.1. NCBI lineage: Eukaryota > Metazoa > Arthropoda > Insecta > Coleoptera > Staphylinidae > Ontholestes > Ontholestes murinus. Next base: position 80,687,734 of record OZ018390.1, on the reverse strand, counting down.
GTCGATAGCAAATGTTTATTTTATTCTTATAAGAGCTTTAAATATTTTTTAATTTTCAGAATATTATGTTTGATTCAAACGTGAATTTTTCATTTTCCAGCTTAAGAATATTTAATTTAAATAGCAGAATCATTAAAATAAATCCATCATAATTAAACTTAATGATGTTTAGGTCGATAGCAACTGTTTTTAAATTTTTATTAGAGCTTCAAAATGATGAAAAATTTTAGAATATTATTTTCGGTTCAGATATAATTTTTTGTACGTTTTGTAGCGTAAAAATATTTATGTATTTTGTAACGAAAACGTAGAAAACATTTAATTTGATAATGTCCAAGTCGATAGCAATTGTTTTTATTTTTTAAAAATAAAGAAAACTTATAACTTTTTTATACCACTTTTTATTTCACTTTTTGCAAAAAGTCGCAAAAAGTGAAATAAAAAGTTTTCTTTATTTAAAAAAAATTGAAAATATACTACGAAGTTAACGCCGAGAAGATTCAAGAATTAATTGTTTTTATATTTTTATTAGAGCTTCACAATTATGAAAAGTTTTAGAATAATATTGTCGCTTTAGATATAATTTTTTTGTACGTCTAGCGTAAACATATTTACTTTTTTCTGACAAAAGCCTAGAAAACAGTTTAGTAATTTTGAATTTGATGATGTCTGAGTCGATAGCATTTGTTTTCATATTTTTATTGGAGCTTTAAAATTTAAAGAATTTTTAGAATTTTACAATAGCTTTAATTGCATTTTTTATGTCTGAGCTGAAAATATTTACTTTGTATAATAAAACAAATCAAATTTAATATTTTGTTATTAAATTTAATAAGTTTTAAGTAGGTAAAAATGTTTTTTTTAATATTTAAAACAAAATTTTTAGAATCCTATGTTTGAAAACCAAACGTATTTAATTTTAGCGTAGAAATATTTAATTTCTAAAAGGAAAAACATAAAATCCAATATCTTATTATTAAATTCAATGAGTTTTAAGACGACGACAAATGTTTTTTTCTTCTATTTTTTATTAGAACTTAAATTTACTAAGAATTTTTCAAAATTTTTAAGCTTGTTTCTAATGTAACTTTTTTACGCCTGGCGTAGAAATAAATATTTATTTTTAATAGCAGAATCATAAAACCCAATCTATTTTTATTACATTTGATGTAGTTTAAGTCGACAGCAATTGTTTTTATGTTTTTATTTGAGCTTCAGAAAATTACAAATTTTTAGAATTGTACGTTTTGTTCAAATGTATTTTTTTCTATTTGTGATGAAGAAATATTAAATTCGTATAGCATAAACATTAAAATCAAACCCTTCTAATTAAATTTATTAAGTTTTAAGTCGAAAGCAATTGATTTTACATTTTTATTATAGTTTCCAAATGTTTAGAATTTTCAGAATTTTAAGTGTAATTTTTTCTACGTCTAGCGTCAAAATATACAATTTCTATAGATGAACCTTAGAAACAAATCCATTGTAATTATATTTGATAAGTTTTTAATCGATAGCATTTGTTTTTTCAATTTTTATTATTTTTTAAATTCTCTTAATTTTATGTTTTAAAAAACGTATTTTTTCGATGTTTGGCGTAGGAATATTTAATTTCAATAATAAAATCGTTAAAACAAATCCATTTTAAATAACCCTAATGATTTTTCAGTCGATAGCAACTGTAGCAAATGTGAAAACAATTTTTTATTAAAGTTTCAAAATGTTTAGAATTTACACACAATTTTAATTTTAGTTTAAGTGTAATTTTTTCTACGTCTCGCGTCAAAATATAAAATTTTTATAGCTACAACATAGAAATAAATGCATTGTAATTATAGTTGACAAGTTTTAAGGTTTTAATTTTTTATTAGAGCTTCAAAATTTTTTCTATTCTCAGAAATTAATGTTTTAACAAAAACGTATTTTTATTTTCAATGTTGGTCATAGGGATATTTAATTTCAATTGCAAAATCATTAAAATTAATCCATTTTAGTTAAACCTAATGATTTTTCAGTCGATAGCAATTATTTTTTCATTTTTATTAGAGCTTCAAAATGTTTAACATTTCCAGAATCCACGTTTGTTTCAAATGTATTTTTTGTACGTTTGGCGCGGATACATTTACTTTTTTGTAGCAAAAACATACAAAACTTTTTAGTGTAATTGAATTTGATGAGTTTTAAGTAGATAGCAATTGTTTTTATATCTTTATCAGAGCTTCACAATTTTGAAACGTTTTAGAATATTTATTCTTGTTCAGATATAATTTTTTGTACGCCTAGCCTAAAAATATTCATTTCTTGTTTCAAAAGCGTAGGAAACAGTTTAGTAATATTTAATTTAATGATGTTTAAGTCGATAGCTATTGTTTTTATATTTCTGTTACTTGGTTAAAATGTTAAAGTTGTTATGACAATAAAGGTGTTTTTTTTTATTTTACATTTGGTTCAACTGCATTTTTTACGTCTGCGGTAAAAAATATTTAATTTCAATAAGAAACACACAAAATTCAATATTTCGTTATTAAATTTAATGAGCTTTAATAAAATAAAAATTGTTTTTTTTAATATTTTTATTAGAGCTTAAATTTACTTACAATTTTCAAAAATTTTGAGTTAATTTTTTTTTTATGTCATGCGTAGAAATATTTGTTTTAATAGCAGAATAATAAAAGCCAATCTATTTTTAATACATTTGATGGGGTTTTAAGTCGAACGCAATTGTTTTTATATTTTTATTGGAGCTTCAAAATTTTAGAAATTTTTAGAATTGTACGTTTTGTTCAAATGTAAATTTTTCTACCTCTGACAGAGAAACATTCAATTCGTATAGCATAAATATCAAAATCAACCCATTATTATTAAATTTAATGAGTTTTAAGTCGAAAGTAATTGTTTTCACATTTTTATTAGAGTTTTAAAATGTTTAGAATTTACACACAATTTTAATTTTGGTTTAAGTGTAATTTTTTCTACGTCTCTTGTCAAAATATGTAATTTCTATAGCTTAAACATAGAAATAATTCCATTATAATTATATTTGATAAGTTTTAAGTTGATAATTATTTTTTTTAAATTTTTATTAGAGCTTCAAAATTTTATAATCCACAGAATTTTATGTTTGAAAAAAACGTAGTTTTTTCGATATTTAGCGTAAAAATATTTAATTTCAATAGAAAAATCATTAAAATTAATCTATCTTAATTAAACCTAATGATTTTTCAGACGATAGCAACTGTTTTTATATTTTTATTAGAGCTTCGAAATTTTTAGAACTTTCAGAATATTACGTCTGGTTCAGATGTAATTTTTTGTACGTTTAGCGCGGAAATATTTATTTTTTATGGCAAAAACATAGAAAATAATTCAGTGTTATTAAATTTGGCAAGTTTTAAGTCGATAGCAATTGTTTCTATTTTTTAATGAGAGCTTCAAAATTTTAAGATTTTTTTGAACTTTACATTCGGTTCAATTGTATTTTTTTTAAGTCTAACGTAGAAATATTTAATTTCTAGAAGCAAAAATATAAAATCCAATATCTTATTATCAAATTCAATGAGTTTTAAGACGATGGCAAATGTTTTTTTTTTTTCTATTTTTATTAGAACTATTAAATTCATTTGGAATTAATTTTGTAGTATTTTTGTTGCAAAGAAATTTTTTTATGTCTAGCCCAAAAATATTTATTTTTTATAGCAGAATCATAAAAGTCAATATATTGTTATTAATTATGATAAGTTTTTGAGTCGATGGCAATTGTTTTTACATGTCTATTTGAGCGTCCAAATTTTTAACATTTCCAGAATCCACGTTTGGTTCAAATGTAGTTTTTTTTAAGGTTTGGTGTAGGAATATTTAATTTTAATAGCAACGGTGATAAAACCATTCAATTCGATGAGTTTCAGATCGATAGCAATTGTTTTTATAATTTTATTAGAGCTTTGAAATGTTGATAAGTTTACGTTCGGTAAGTGTGTAATGGAAGTACAGATAAGAAAAAAGTGACAGTTGAAGAAATAAACGCAGAATTCTAAACGATCTATAATAATTGTCGGATAGACATTTATGATCTTTAATGACCTTAAATAATTGATGTACTGAACGATGACCTAAAATGATCGTTTTAAAACTTTTAATATAATTTAATGTTTATAATTAGGTCTCAGGTGAATTTGAATAATATTGGCTGATCATTGGATGACCTTAGATTATTTTGAATGAATATTGGATGACCTTGAATGATTGTTAACTGAAATGACCTTGACCGACAATTGGATGACCTTGAATGTTCACACTCTTAGTGTTATTTAGTGTTCTTAATCAGATCTTAGATGAACTTAAATAACCTCGAATAATTTTGACCTTAATTATATTGACTGAATACGGGATGACCTCGAACGATTGTTGATTGACAGTTGGATTACCAAAAATCCTTAATGATCTTGAACGTTTGTCAATAGATTTTAATAAACTTCAACTATCCCAAATTACCTTAAATGATCGTTAATGACCTTAAATCATCTTAATGACCTTGAAGCTAGAATGACTCTGATTGACTATTGAATGAATGTAAGTGGTCCTTAACCTCTAACTTTTGTGGAACACTATTTGATCTCGAATTGTGATTTTAAATAATTTTGAATGATCTAAAATAATCTTGCATTATCTCTAGATGACCTTGAGTGATTTTAAATGACCTTGAACCACCGCGAGATGACCTTGAATGATCGTACCTTATCTTGAATAGATGATCTTGAATAATCGTGAATCTTCTTAGGTCATTATTGAATGACGTTGAATAATTGTTAGATTAAAGTGAATGAACGATCGCCCAATGACCTTGAGTGATCATTAACTTTAAACAACATGATTGTATTGCCACACAGTGAAGCCTAATGTGTTCCGACATTAAAAACTGTCGAAGTTTGTTTTTTTAAGTCTCGTGAAGAGTATATCGATATATATACAAAAATTTATTAAATATTTCTAATCATTTTGTTTAACGTAAATACTTTTATATTAAGTGAAACAATTCCTGCGGGTAAACAACAGGCGAAATTCCTTCAATTAACCTACAGAGCGTGTATGTTTTTTTTTTCTCTCTCTCGTATTCTTTTATTTTTTTCATTTCGGTCCCGATTGATCGGACCGACCGATTTGCCATTTGCGAGATTGCCATATTCCCAGTGGTGGCGGTGTGTGCGGCAGGCGGGAGGGGGTTGCGGGGTATAAGAGGTGCGGGCCACTGGGAAATCCGGACGGGCATCCATTTGATGGATACTTTTTCCTTGATTCGCCCATTATTTTATTCATTAGATAAAAATCTGTTACGTGAAGGGAAAACAATCTCGGCGAGGGAAAACAACGGTAAAATACAATTTTACTTATCCTCCGAGTATATCAGGGGCCCTCAAAGATTCATCAGTTGAAGGTTTATCGATCCTTTCTAGTGGATGAGACGATAACAAAAAAAAATACAACAGGTTTCCTTCCCCATTATTCTTTACGCTTGTCGATAAATTTGATCAATTTTTCTATCGGTGGATGTTTAGTAAATAACAAGTTGCATTATTAATCATAAGATGTATAATATTTATCAATCAAATAGTCATAAACAATGTAAAGCATTTTATTAAATTGGCGCCCAACGTAGGGCAAAATGTTAAAGGTAATAAGTTTGAAAGTCATTTCAGTATTTTATTTAAACTAATATTTCCCAGTCAACAATTTTGTTCTATTATGTATTGAGTTAATTATTCAATACTTTAGATAATAGATGCCATCTTAATGGTTTCTCTATATTTATATGTAAATTTTTTAAGTTAAATTAAGAAACTTAATTAATATTACTGTAACATTGTAAATTTCTCGTAACGAAAATACTTTAGTGTTCATAAAGGAATTTATCCAGAATAAATTTAGATGAAAATTAAGATTCAAAGCACTCCCCAGTGGGGGGCAGACACTTTTCACTCCCACACCTATAAAACTATCCGGATTCATTAAAGCAACGCATAAACCGAATTTACGAGCCAATTCCCATCGGTGCCCGTCATAAATATAAACAAGCTAGTTTATTTTTCTCTGCATACGCGTTAATATATTTTTTTTACATCTATTTCGTGCGGCGATTGATGGATGGCGCGTCGCGGCGGCGGCGGCGACGGCGACGACGACGCTGACAGATGGGAGGAGGAGTGGAAGACAAAAAGGCGCTCCGTCGGTGTTGCGCTGCAGGAATTTTAATTGTGCGCGTTCTTTCGGCCAATTGACGGTGTGTAGGTGACAGGGGTTGGCCTGAGGATGGCGTTTATCCAGCTGAGAATGAGTCCAATTATCCACTTTTCACAGGAATTTCGGTGTATTTCAGGATTAATTCCTGCGTACACGCTAAATCTTCAGTCTTTGTTTATTAAATGAAACGATTTTTAAGTAGACTTTGAATTCAGTTGAATAAAAATTTTATTATTTACTCTCATAGACAATAATGCTTTAATCTTTTAATTCTTTTAAAGATCAAATACTTAGAATAGAAGGAAAACGCCACTAAACTGAAATAGCAAAGTAAGAAAGATTTCAAAAATAAGGAAGCCACTAAAAGACTGCCTTCTATTAATTTGCAATTTTTTTACTTGTCATTTGTCAAATATCCGATAACATATATCAACAATAGTTTATCAACTATCAACACTTTTTATCTAAAACAAAAATAATCTGTCATTTTTTTAGGCATATATGTGTTCTATATCATTTATCTATCAAAATGAAAATAACAATTAAAGATTAATATTTATTTAATGAATAAATTAACAATAGTTACTAGAGATATCAACTGCTATGTCTCTTCCATTATTATTGTCCTTTCATATCTGTCAATCTATTAATTACTAAAATGTTATATATCATTTATCAACAGTTAATTGAACTATCATCTGTCATCTTTAAAGTGTCATTTATCAAGTGACATCTATTATTTGCCATCTGTCATCTGGCATCTGTTATCAATGATCTGTTACAATCATCTGTCTCATATGTTTTTGTGGTAAATTAAGAGTTATCAATAGTTATTAGAGATTATCAACTGCCATCTTCCATCTGTCATTTGTTTTCTTTCTTGTTACTATTTGTTCTGTCAATCTCTTAATTTGTAATATGTTATATGCCATTTATGAACAGTTAATTGAACTATCATCTGTCATCTGTCATCTGCCATCTATCATCTATCATCTGTTTCACATTGTTTTTCTTCTGCGGTAATTGGACGTGTGGGAAGTAGCTCCTCCATTTCCCAGAAATTTGATAGGTTATTTTCATTTTATCTGTCATCTCTCATCTGTCATGTGTAATCAGTCATCTGTCAACTTTTATCTGTAAATATCATTTATCATATGTTGTTGTGGTAAATTAACAGTTATCATTAGTAATTAGAGATTGTCAACTGCCATCTTCCAGCTGCCGTCTGTTATCTTTCTTGTAACTATTTGTTAATCTATTAATTTGTAATATGTTATATGTCATTTATCAACAACTAATTGAACTATCATATAGAACAATTGTCATGATTGAATTGTTAACACCTAAGTCAAAAAAAATTGAACTATCATCTACCGTCTAGTATCTGTCATCTCTCATCTGTCTTCTGTCATCTGTTTTAAAATTAAAATTAAATTATTCTAGGAAAAATATTTCAATGTTTTTTTCTTAATAATTTCAATTCAATTCATTGTAGAAGTGTTTTTTCGCTTCTTTTTTTTCAATTTTAACTTCTGCTTTTTTATTAATTTTAAGAATTTCAATTATTTCTTTTCACAATTTAAAATTTTAGAAATAAATTCAACTTTCTTTAATAAGAATTTAACTGTTTTTAATTAACTGAGTTTAATTTTAAACTGTTTTAAACAATTACAATTATTATTATTATTATTTTAAATAATTATAATTATGTTTTTATTAAGAATGAATAAAATTATATCATAAGAATTTCAAGTATTTAAAAAAAAATATTTTTAACTTTTTCTTAAAAAAGGTCAATTTTTCAAACAATTGGAATGAATTAATTTTACAAATTTCAATTGTTTTAAAGTTTTCAAAACAAATTTAACTCTTTTTATTATTAAAAACTTCAATTGGTTTTAACAATTTTAATTGTTTTTTTTTAATTTCAATTGTTTTTTTTAATTTCTATTGTTTTTTTTTAATTTCAATTGTTTTTTATGTATAATTTAAAAGTTTATAGGTAAATCCAACTATTTTTTTATAAGAATTTCAGCAGTTTTTAACAATGTCAATTGTTTTTCTAAATAATTTCTCTTTTTTTAAATTAAGAACAAATACAATTATTTTCTTAAAAACAATCAAGATTATTAAAAAGATTTTCCACTGTTTTTTTTAGCATTAACTTCTTCTTAAGAAGAACAATTGAAGTTAATAATTTTTAAGAATTATAATAGTTTTTTTTTTAAATTTAAACTTATAAAAATAAAACTGTTTATATTATTAGGAATTTCAACTGTTTTTAAACAATTTAAATAATAATTCAATGAAATTTAACCATTAAAGAATTTTAATTATTTTTCAAGAATTTCAGAAGTTTTTTCAACAATTTCAATTGTTTTGCTAAATAATTTTTTTATTAAGAATAAATACAATTATTTTCTTGTAAACAATCGAGTCTCTTTAAAAAGAATTTCAACTGTTTTTTTTAAATTTTAACTTTTTCTTAAGAAGGTCAAGTTTTTCAAGCAATTGCAATTAATAATTTTTAAGAATTATAATTTTTTTTTTAATTTAAACTTATAAAAATAAATTCAACTGTTTTTATTATTAGGAGTTTCAACTGGTTTTACAAATTTCAATTATCTTTTTGATAATTTCGATTAATTTCGTAATTCTTTAAAGAATTTCAATTGTTTGTTAAGAATTTCAGAAGTTTTTTTAACAATTTCAGTTTTTTTTTTCTAAATAATTTCAATTGTTTTTATTAAAAGTAAATTATATCTCATATATTCATAAAATCGAAACTTTTTCAAAAGAATTTCAGATGATTTTATTTTTATTTTCTATTATTTTTTTAATTTAATCTTTTAAACATAAACTAAACTGTTTATTATTAAGAATTTCAACTGTTTCTAAAAATTTCAATTGTTTTTTTAATTTTTATATTTCAATGTTTTATGTTTTAATAAATAAAATTAATTATTAAGAATTATAACAATGCTAAAAAACAACTGAATTTTTTTAAAGAATTTTAACCTTTTTTTTCATTTATTATTTTAACTTTAACTTTTTTTAAGAATTTAACAATTGCAATTATTTATTTCTAAGAATTTCAAATGTTTTACTTTACTTTACAAATGCTTCGTGAGTAAAAAAATTGGGGAAATTTCATCAAAAATTTATGTTTTATGTTTTTCTTTTTTTGTTGAATAATTTTCTCACTTATCTCTTGATGAAACATAAAGTGTTTATCAATTCTTTACCTATTTACATTTTTAGCTAAAATTAAAAACTATTCTGTTTTAAAAGGTTAAAATTTTTAATTACACGATGAATTAAATTCTCACTTAATCCTTAACTCTAATTATCCTTCTAATTAAAATCAACAGAATCTGTTAGATTGATAGCCGTTAAGACAATCACAAAGACGTTTTATAATGTCAAAAATGTATCAATGTAAAACTATCTTCAATAAAGATGGATTATCTCTCTTTCTAGTGTTTTTATATTTATTTTTTTATAGAGATTATAATTAGTGAAATTTTATCAAAATTTAAAGTTATTTCCTCTTGAAATTTTAGGAAATTTAATTAATTAATTTTTTGTATTTAGAATTTGGATAATTCCATTAAAACTCTAAATGCAAACATTTGTAAAATCTGGTAGAAATAATGTTTAGGTTTTAGTTTAGACTTAAATGTGAATCTATTTATAAATTCGTCCTTTCTTGTAAAACACATTTTTATTTTTGGGAAAATTATTGATATTAGTGATAATTGTAGTAATAATAATACAGTTTTTTTCTTTATATTTACAGGAAATATAATTAAATAATATAATGTTAGATTTAGCATTACATCTGATAATAAGACAATTAGCATGTTTCTTATCTTCTTGTCTTCTTCATTGGCTATCGACCGGTGGTCTTTCGGCCCTGTTAAATTTATTTTATCATTTTTTTGCAATAATTTGGATGAGATTTTTAATTCGCTTTAATTAAATTCCTCCAATCTTATTAGAAGAGAAGGGAATAAAAAAGAAACGCTCGCCTGTATATATCCTTTATCTCAAGAGAGTAACGCAGGCCCGTGTAAAAGATTTCCCGGTTATCTCTTTCGGTGTTTGCATCCAACTCTGGCCGGTGGCGATAGTGAGCCCGGCGCCTCCACCATTTCTGCCGCGTTCCTAATTTGAGTAAAAGGATTGCGGCGATCACAATGCAATAACTCGAAAGGAACGGGGGCGGAGGGTTGGAGAACGTGCCCTACCATCCCCCGTTCCTCTCCTAATTCCATCCGAAACGTCTGAAACTTTGATGATATTACCGCCAAGTCGAATAAGGTCCGAATGCGGGCCCTTCGCAATCCGACCCCGTCGTACATCATATAAATAACTTGTACGGCCGCAAATCGGATGGAATTTTAAAGTGTTTTGAATGTATTAAATAAAATTGTTTGCTTCTTTAAACTGAAACAGCGTGTAAAATATTTTATATAAATTGTAAGGTCACGCGCATCTCCGCCTAATCAATACCGGCTTTCTTTCGCACCCCCTAATTATAAATTTAAACTTAACTACCTTCTTCCCCTTCCCACCCTCGCGCCAGTAACCTTGCGAAATTTATACCATCCTGTACATGTTCAGTTCTGAAATTTTAATTAGACCCTAGGTGAAATATGAGGGCCTCGCGCGGCTTCATTATTAAGAAAAAGGAGGCGGCTAATTGCGGCTAAAATTACTCATAAAACGTAAACTTGCCGGATTATAAAGGAGGGGCCGTGCGGGGCGCCCGGATTTTACCGGAGGACGTTTTCGTCTGTTTACACTTTTACGGGCCTGAATTATGGCATCAAGTTTCTCCTCTTTTTTTCGCATAGGGCCGTTTCGGTGCGGAACGGGGGCGCCGTTTTACTGCCTGCCCGTGTGTATTAAAATGTTTTCTGTGTACGGCCACAAAAGGAAAACAGATTTCGGGGGTAATTTTATAGTGAAAGTGTTTATATGTGTGTGTGCGAGAGGGAGTTTCTTATAAGCAGAAAAAAAATATATTCGCCTTTAGGTCGGCAATAAATAACGTTTATTGGATCAACTCAGATTCACTAAAAAAATCTTCTCGAAAAATTATTTATAAATCTTTGAATTTTAACTAATTAAATAGTTAAAAATTAAATTTATAATAAATAGCTCAAATTCTCTAAAATAAATATTTATTTATTAATTATTAAATGTTAATCCCAATAATACACAATTAACATACAAATTTAATTTAATTTAAATCACAAGAAAAAATTAACAAAAATTACAATCTACATTTATAAAAATAATTTATTTTAGTTTTAATTAATTATATTCATTAATACGAAATGCATAGTAAAACCTTTGTACGAATCCTGGAAGCTACAGTTTATCGTTTCCCCGAAATAAGGTAGTAAAAGAGCGGATTTTAGTATTTTACTGCTGTATAATAATAGCGAATGAAAATATTAATGTTAACATGCTAGAAACAAAAAAATACGTCAAACTTATTTTATTGCTACGTGCAATTTTTTCCCCTTAGATTTACCGTTTCTATTTTCTATATTTCCGGCACAACAAAGTCCTTTATCTTTATGCTCGCGTTTACGTCAGCATGGAAAGATTTATGCGGTGAAACATCGACGTTCTATGACTTTATCAAAATCAGAATGATGATTAATAAATTATTAAGTTATGAAAATTTAAAGATAATTCCACGTGTTGTTTATTTCTTATAGTTCCTCAAAACGATGATTGTAATTTTTAATGTCTACTGCTAAAATTTAAAGGGTTGTTATTTTGTTTCTGATCAGCGATAGTCAATTGTTTTCAGTAGATGTAAAGTATGCTTTATTTAGATTAAATTTTAAAAATTTAAGGATAATCCCACTTGTGGTTTATTTTTTATAGTCAGTAAAATCGTCGATTGTAATTTTCAATTTCTACTGGTCAAATTTTAAGAGTTGCCATTTTTTTTTGAACAGAGCACATCAATTGTTTTTAGTAGGTTTAAAATATCCTTTATTTAGTTTTAATTTTGCAAATTTAGACATAATTCCACTTGTGGTTTATTTTTTATAGTTCGATTGTAATTTTCAATTACCACAACTAAAATTTAAAGAGTTGCCATTTTGTATTTGAACAACGCACGTCAATTATTTCCAGCAATTGTATAGTATATCTTATTTAGGTTGAATTTTGAAAATTTTAAGATACTCCCTTATTTGGTTTATTTCTTATAGTTTCTCAAAACATTGATTGTAATTTTTAATTTCTACAACTAAAATTTGAAGATGCCATTTTGTTTCTGATAAGCGTACGTCAATTGTTTTAAGTAGATTTAAAGTATCCTTTATTTAGATTAAATTTTGATAATTTAAGAAAAATCCCACTTGTGGTTTATTTTTTATGATTCCTGAAAACCTCGATTGCAATTTTTAATTTCTACAGCTAAAATTTGAAGAGTTGCCATTTTATTTCGCGCACGTCAATTATTTTCAGTAGTTTTAAAGCACACTTTATTTAGATTAAATTTTGAAAATTTAAGGATAATCCCACTTGTGGTTTATATTTTATAGTTCCCTAAAGCGGCGATTGTAATTTTCTGGAGATACAATTTAGTGTTCCCATAGTGTGTCTGATCAGCGCACACCAATTGTTTTTAGTATATTTGAAGTATACTTTACTTCGTTTGAATTTTGAAAGTTTTAGGATAATCCCACTTGTGGTTTAATTTTTATAGTCCTTCAAAGCGTCGATTGAAATTTTCAATTTTTACAGATAAAATTTGAAGCTTTGCGAATTTGTTTTTGAACGGGGCGCGTGTATTGTTTTGAGCAGTTTAATACAGACTGAATTTTTCAAAATTTAAGAATAATCTCACTTGTGATTTATTTTTTATAGTTGGTAAAAGCGTGGATTGTAATTTTCAATTTCAACAGCGATAATTTAAAGGGATGCAATTTTGTTTCTGATCAGCGCATGTCAATTGTTTTTAGTAGATTTCAATTATGTTTTATTTAGATTTTGAAAATTCAAGGATAATTCTACTTATGGTTTATTTTTTATAGTTCTTGAAAGCGTCGATTGTAATTTTTAATTTTTACAACTAAAGTTTAAACGATTTCCATTTTTTTTTTAACAGCGCATGTCAATTGTTTTTAGTAGATTTAAAGTATACTTGATTTAGATTGAATTTTGAAAAGTTAATGATAATCCCACTTGTGGTTTATTTTTTATAATTGCTCAAAACGTCGATTGTAATTTTCAATTTCTACAACTAAAATCTAAAGAGTTGCCATTTTGTTGTTGAACAGCGCACGTCGATTGTTTTCAGAAGATTTAAAGAATATCTTATTTAGATTGAATTTTCAAAATTTTAAGATAATCCCACTTTTAGTTTATTTCTTATAGTTCCTCAAAACATCGATTGTAATTTTTAATTTCTACAACTAAAATTTGAAGAGCAGCCATTTTTTTTCTGATCAGCGCACGTCAATTGTTTTCAATATTTTTGAAGTATACTTCATTTAGACTGTATTTTGAAAATTTAATGCTAATCCTACTCGTGATTTATTTTTTACAGTTCCTCAAAACGTTGATTGCAATTTTTAATTTCTACAGCTAAAATTTGAAGAGTTGCCATTTTGTTTCTGAACATCCTATGGCAATTGTTTTTCATAATTTTAAGGTATACTTCATTTGGATTAAATTTTGAAAATTTAAGGATAATCCCACTTGTGGTTTATTTTTTATAGTTCTTCAAAACTTCGATTATAATTTTCAATTTTTAAAGTTAAAATTTGAATAGTCGCCATTTTGTTTCTGATCATCGCATGTTAATTGTTTTGAGTAGATTTAAAGTATATCTTATTTATATTGAATTTTCAAAATTTTAACATAATTCCACTTTTGGTTTATTTCTTATATTTTCTCAAAACATCGATTGTAATTTCCAATATCTACAACTAAAATTTGAAAATGCCATTTTGTTTCTGATAAGCGCACGTCAATTGTTTTATGTAGATTTAAAGTATTCTTTATTTAAATTAAATTTCGAAAATTTAAGGATAATTTCAGTTGTGGTTTCTTAATTATAGTTTCTCAAAACGTCGATTGTAATTTTCAATTTCTACAGTTAAAATTTTAAGAGTTGCGCCATTTTGTTTTTAAACAGCGTATGTCAACCTTTTATTTAAATTTAATTTTGAAATTTTAGGGATAATCCCACTTGTGATTTGTTGTTTATAGATCATCAAAGAATTGAGTATAATTTTTAATATCTACAGTAAAAATATCAAGAGTTTCCATTTTGTTACTAAATATCCCACATCAATTGTTTTAAGTAAGTTTAAAGTACACTTTATTTAGAATGAATTTTGAAAATTTAGGGATAATCCCACTTGTGGTTTATTTTTCCTCAAAAAATTTGAAGATGCCATTTTGTTTCTGATAAGCGTACGTGAATTGTTTTATGTGGATTTAAAGTATGCTTTATTTAGATTAAATTTTGAAAAATTGCGGATAATCCCACTTGTAGTTTATTTGTTACAGTGCCTCAAAGAGTAGATTGTAATTTCTAATTTTTACAGCTAAAATTTGAAGGGTTTCCATTTTGTTTCTGATGAGCGCACGTCAATTGTTTTCAGTAGATTTAAAGCATACTTTACGTAGGTTAAATTTTGATAATTTAAGATAAATATCACTTGTGGTTTATCTTTTATGGTTGCCATTTTGTCTTTGAACAGGGCACGTCAATTGTTTTCAGCAGTTTTAAAGTATATCTTATTTAGATTTAATTTTTAAAATTTTAAGATAATCCCACTTTTGGTTTATTTCTTATAGTACCTAAAAGCGTTGATTGTAATTTTCAATTTGTACAGCTAAAATTTGAAGCCTTGCCATTTTGTTTCTGATCAGAGCATGTCAATTGTTTTCGGTAGATTTAAAGCATGCTTTACGTAGATTAAATTTTGATAATTTAAGAAAAATCCCACTTGTTGTTTATTTTTTATGGTTCTTCAAAGCGTCGATTGTAACTTTTAATTTCTACAGCTAAAATTTGAACAGTTGCCATTTTGTCTCTGAACAAGTCATGTCATTTGTTTTGAGTAGATTTAAATTATTCGTTATTTAGATTGAATTTTGAAATTTTAGGGATAATCCCACTTGTGGTTTGTTGTTGATAGGTTCTCAAAGAAATTATTGTGATTTTCAATTTCTACAGTTAAAATTTTAAGAGATGCCATTTTGTTTTTTTAACAGCGCATGTCAATTGTTTTTAGTAGATTTGAAGTACACTTTATTTAGATTGAATTTTGAAAATTTAAGGATAATCTCACGTGTGGTTTATTTTTTATATTTCCTTAAAATGTGGATTGTAATTTTTGATTTTTGTAGCTAAAATTTTGCCATTTTGCTTCTCAACAGCGCACGTCAATTATTTTCAGTTGTATTAAAGCATGTTTCATTTAGATTGAATTTTGAAAATTTTAGGATAATCCCACTTATGGTTTATTTCTTATAGTTATTCAAAATGGCGATTGTAAATTTCAATTTCTATAGAAAAATTGGAAGGGTTGCCATTTTGTTTTTAAAAAACTCACATCAATTGTTTTTGGTAGTTTTAAAGTTTGCCTTATTTAAATTGAATTTTGATAATTTATGGATAATCTCACTTGTCGTTTATTTTTTATCGTTCCTTAAAGCGTCGATTGTAATTTTCAATTTCTACATCGAAAATTTAAAGGATTGCCATTTTGTTTTTCAACAGCGCACGTCAATTGTTTTCAGTGGTATTAAAGAATGTTTTATTTAGGTTGAATTTTGAAAATTTGATGATAATCCCATTTGTGATTTATTTTTTATAGTTCTTCAAAGCATCGATTGTAATTGTCAAGTTCTACAGCTAAAATTTGACGAGTTGCCATTATGTTTTTGAGCAACCCACATCAATTGTTTTCAGTAGTTTTAAAGCATACTTTATTTATATTGTATTTTGAAAATGTGAGGATAATCCCACTTGTGGTTTATTTCCTATAGTTCCTCAAATTGTCGTTTGTAATTATCAATTTCTACAGTTAAAATTAAAAGAGTGCCATTTGTTGTTGTCAGATGGCAGCACCAACACATTCATTCCCAAAATATAAAAGGTACCTCGTATATTCAGAATGAAAACAATCTTATTCTTTATATATATATATATATAACGACCTTTTCTTTACAAGATTAGACTTGTGTAAAAACTAATCATGTTTAATTAATAAAGGTTTCATTGTTTACAAGATGAACAATTGATAATGGACACGTTATTCCGCCCCGGGTTGCACCTGCAACATATAAACGAATGATTTTCAAGCTCTGGTGCATTCGCATCGCACTGAAAAGGGGGTGGGGGATGGAATTAGTAGAGCAAATCCTTCCGGCCCTGGTAAGCAGCGGAATTATGTAAACAGTTGTTTTGCCGGTGTAGCGCGGGGGCGGCGCGTTTTTTGAGACTCTGACCCACCGCCGCCGCACAGCGGCCACCCCTTCGTTCCCGCGCGCCCCCCCTCCACCCTCGTCTGGATCTACTTCTCCGGGCCGGTCGGTCGGTATCCCGGGGATGAAATACGACTCGCGGCAAAAAGCTTCATCCACTTTTAACCGGCATAGTTAAATTCCGTCCGGGAATCTCCAGCAGCTCCGGCGGGATCTTGAGCGATGATTGTTCAAACGTGCAAACATGTGTTCTTATTGTTTCCACCCCCATGGGGTTGTAATTTATCAAAGAGATTACGTGAGATGTAACTGAACGAATAAAAAATTCTGATCTAATGTTTCCAATTCGAAACAAATTAATGATTAATTTGTTACATTTTATTTTAAATGTTAAAACATTTTAAGTGTATAAAAATGTTTTTGGAAATGATGAAAAATAAACACGAATAGATCAGAAAATTGAATTTCATTTTTGCACCGGTGAATAATTCCAATTAAGTCGGTCCATTCGCTGTGTGTTTGCCGGTGCACGCAAAATAAACACACGGCAACGTTAATATTCAATAGGGGCGCCATTCAAAAAATTGTCCATATTCTACATAAACCCCGAGCCCCATCAAATACCGGGGTGGCTCGCAATTTATTTTTCAGTCACATTTACGATCGGACCCGACTGTAAATTATTAGTTACGATGTGCGAGTGAATTATTTATTTGCAGTAAATAATAATAATACTATTGATAATAATTATTAATGCCAAAACAGCACGTGATAATAAGAAATAATTAATTAACACCGTAGTTAACCGATCAATCAATATTATTAATTGCCCTTCCCTTTATTATTATTTATATCACTTTTCACCACGCAAAAACTCACCCTCACTCCTCTCAAGAAACACCATTAATCAATCATTTTTACCACAATGGACGGTTGGCTCATTTACAAAATTTACATCCCGATAACGCAAACAAGTACTTTAGGACATGGAAAAAGTTTTAATTTTTACTGTAATTTATTTAGCACGAAACTAATTTCAATTCCACTCGAGTAATAAAAATAAATTGCGCGGCGCAAACTTATGAGCGTGATCGATGGATAGGGATAGATGTTGTTGATAATAATCATTTATTACGGAATACTCTAATTATACATAGTAAATACAAATATATATATATATATATATATATGTACAAAATGTAGAGACAAATTAAATTATATCAAAAAACTTAAATCTAACAAGTTTAAATTAATCTTAAAAGTATGATAATTTTCATAAAATAAATTAAAGTTATTATTCTTAATAATATAATTACAAAAACGCATCATTCTATCAAGGGGACTATTAAATCCATATTGCGTGCGATGGAACTCTAATCTGAATACTTCAGTATTTCTATTTATATGACGGTTAGTGTAATTAAAATTAATTCTGCATAATAATTCATTGCATTTAATATTACCGGATATTAGTTTAAATAGCACGCAAATATCTATGACATTTCTACGATGGCGTAAAGGTTTAATATCACATAATAGATTGGACGATACATTATCAAAACGATATTTTAAGAGATTTATAAATTTATTTTGAATTTTATCAAGTCGAATTTTTGCGCACTCATTATAAGGGGACCATATCGGGGAAGCATATTCTAAAACGGATCGAACTAAAGAACAAAATAACATTTTTTGACAAAATGGAGAAAATTCTCTAGCAAATCTACTAATAAAACCAAGTCTCTTACGCGCCAGATTACAGATTTTTTCGATATGCAAATTAAAAGTAATTTTGGCGTCAAACAAGACACCTAAATCAGAAACGTAATTGACATTTTTTAAAGGAACCCTATCAATTAAATATGTAAAATTTAAAGGAGAATTACTCTTGGTAAATGAAATTGAAACACATTTTTTTAGATTTAAAAATAAATAATTATCTTGACACCATTTCTGTACTTCTTGCAGGTCATAATTTAATTGATTACAGTGAGTAACATTATTGATTACATGGAACAATTTTAAATCATCGGCAAAAAGTAGAAAATTTGAATGTTTAATTACTTCACCAATGTCGTTAATAAAGAGAAGAAATAGAATGGGACCGCAATGAGTACCCTGCGGTACCCCAGATGTTACATTAATAGGTTTAGAGATATACTCATTAATTTTAACCAATTGTGTACGACCCATAAGAAAACTGGATATCCAATTGACAACTTGAACACCGAAGCCAAGTGCTTCGATTTTAGAAATAAGTATTGAATGATTAATTCTATCGAAGGCTTTTGCATAATCAGTATAAACTGTATCAACCTGGCTTCCACTTTCTAGAGCATGAACCAAAAAAGATTTAAAACATAAAAGATTTGTTAAAGTTGATTTACCAAGAGTAAACCCGTGTTGTTGATCGATAATAATTTGTTTACATGCCCATTGCAACTGTTTACTTACTAAATAGTCAAGCAACTTAGGAATTGCAGACTGGACAGCTATTCCTCTGTAGTTATTTATATCGTCGCGGGCACCAGATTTAAATAACGGTGTAATAAAACTATATTTCCAAACATTGGGGATTGTTCCAGTAGAAACTGACTTGCAAAATAATATATGCAGAGGAACAGCTAGAGTAAATCGACAATTCTGCAGAAAATGTTGGGGAATGCCGTCAGGTCCACAATTATAAGACGCTTTTAATGATGAAATACCCTCCAGAATGTCCTTTAAATCAAATGAAAATGATGAACAGTCAACTTGTCTATTATACGAATATGATTTTTTAGGTACGTTATTGTCACTATAGACAGAAGCAAAAAAGTCAGCAAAAAGATTAACGCATCCATCTCCGCTGGAGCATGATTTGCCATTAAAAGACATTTCGGAAGGGTATTTATTACAATTATTTTTACTATTTATATAATTCCAAAACCTTTTTGGATTAATTACAAGTTCATGATCAAGCTTCCGAATATACTCTGAATATAATTGTTTACTTAAATTTTTACATTGTAACCGCAGCTGTTGAAAATTTCGATAGTCAGAAGGTAATTCAGTAGATTTATATAGAAAGTGAGCACTTCTTTTAAGTTTTACAAGCCGAATTAGTTCACTGTTAAACCATATTGGGTAATTACTGGATTTGACAAATTTCAAAGGCACATATATAGAAACGGCATCATAAATTAAATTATAAAAAGCATCACTAGCAACATTTATATCACTTGCACATAAAACATTATTCCAGTCAACACTTACAAAAAACTCATTTAAAAGAGAATAATTTGCACTTTTAAAATCGAAAAACCAGTCACCAGATTGAAGATGATTGATCTTAGTATTAATTGGAACAAACACATCATATGCTGAATGATGAATACCAGACTCGGTTATCCCATCTGTCGCGTAGTGGAACTTAATTTCTTGAATATGGCTGAAGCACAAATCCAAAAATACTTCCCTCGAGTTGGGCAACGAGTTTACTTGAAATAGGTGCTGCATACTGAAATAATCGCAGATTGTTTCTTGATATGGTGTAGGATTGCCATCACATAACACGCCTAAGTTGTCATTATTCCACGAGACATGCGGCAAATTATAATCACCAAAAATTATAAATTTCACTTCAGAATTATCTGTCCATAATTGTTCAACTGTTTCGCAGTGATTAATATATTTCGATAATTGAGAAAGTGGTGGTAAATACACAGATCCAATAATTAGATTTAGTGATTTAATTTTTATAAAAACCTGTTCAACGGAGTCATGCAATAATGTTAATTTTGAGCAAACAAATGTTTTTCTAACCGCAATTAGTACCCCTCCGCCCAACACTTTATCACTATTGGCAGGTGATCTATCGGTTCTAAAGATACAATAATTATCCCAACGGATTTCGTTATCAGTAATAGATTCATTAAACCAAGTTTCAACAAGCACAATAATATCATAATTGCTACAACTAATATTCATATTAATTTCAATTAATTTTGATTTTATACCACCCACATTGTGATAATAAACATTTAGTTTTTTAGGTCAGTCGAAGAGTTCTCTTTTTGAGAATGCACTTTACGTTTTGTAATGAACGGATGATTATTATTGTATTTAATCATTAGATCGGTTTCACCTTTTTCTTTTCTAGAATTTAATTCCTCATATATTGCTGATATTTCATTGCGCTGCATATTTGTTAAATCACTTTTAAATTGAAGATCAGGGTATCGTTGTTTTAGTTCAATATTTTTTAAAATTTGTAATGGAGCATTATTATTAGGAAAAATTAATTTAAGTGGTCGACTTTTATTTACACTTTGTTTTCCCATTCTAATTAATTTAATAGGGCTACTCATATTTTCAAATCCTTGAAAAATACTCATAACTGCTTTAAGGTCGTCCTCTATCCTTATATTAACTGATTTGGAAGATGATTCTTTCAAGTTGTATAAAATTACATTATTTTTTCTTCTCTCCCTTTCATTGATTTCATTAATGATTGATCCACCAGCCGAGGTAATTTTTTCATTTAATAAAGAATCACGATTGTTTATTTCTATTTTGAGAGTTTCGATTTCGTTGTTCATATCAGAATTGAGTTTTTCCAATTCACTTATTTTAAGTAAACATTCGTCGAACTTGACATTAATATTACTTATTTCGTTTTGAATAACTAACTTGAAACTATTGAAGTGAGTGGAGAAAAGATTTTCAATATCTTGTTTCGAAATTTGTGAACTACTTGTTTGATTAACAATTGATGCATTAGTTGAATTTGAGAAATTAATATTAAATTTCTCAAATTTACATTTTGGACAATTCCACCGTGCTCCGTTAGTTTTCTTCCTTTCATCATCATAAAATTTTATTTCGGAAGGTATCACTTGTACACATTCTGCATGAAACCAATTACCACAATTACCGGTGCATTTAATTGCTATGGATAAATGCGAAGGACTTATAAATTTATTGCAATTTTCACAGTGCATACCCATTCTTATTTATATAATATATCACTGATATGTATTTGAAAAATATGTGTAAAACAATAAACCAAAAAATATAGGTAAGGAGAAACAATATACAAAACTTCACGCTACGCGGTCGTTCGTAGCGACTTTTAATAACAAACAAGGGGCGGTAGACCACGGAAAGGATTACATAAAAAAAACAGAGGAAAGAATCTTCTAATAAATAATAACAGGATATAATTACCTTAAATATGTAGCACGGATAATAATATGGGCCACTATTTAAATTCGCATTTACCTTATCAATGCCTGGTCGAATCGTAAAAAAAAACCAATGAGGCGAATACTTTTAACGATTTAACGTAGACCACACACAAAAATAAAACACTAATTACTCACTAAATATTTAACCAATTGTTACTAGAATTTAACAACGTAACAAGGGCACTACAAGTAATCACTAGTGCGATTTTTGAAATTATCACTGCACTATAACCAGTAAAAAGAGTAAAATTATTTGAGCCGATTAATTTATGATGTTTACTCGTTGCTGTCTCTACACAATTTTTTTTTTTGGATGTTAAATTAAAAAATTAAATAGATTTATTATAGTGTACTGAAATTTATCATTATGTTAATTAATTCATTCATCTGTGCTTACAGAGAAATATAGAATTACATCTGATAATAGTACAATTACTATGCTTCTTCTCTTCTTGTTTTCTCCACTGGCTATCGACCAGTGGTCTCTCAGCCCATCATAATAATCATATTTCTTGTCATATGATATTAATTTTCTATATGTGACCACTTAATCATGTTTTTACTTTCCCTATATAGTATATATAGGGGAAGTATTGTTTTCGTGCATAAAAATGTCTGTGGGCGCTCTATTTCAAAAATGAAAAATCCGTTTGAGATGAAACTTTAAACTTAAGGTTTTATCATTAAAAATTAGAACTGAAAAGCTTTTGATAAACATTCCTAAACCGGAAGTGGTTGTTTACTCGAGGCGTTTTTTTGTTTTTTCGTGATAAATATTTTTCTAAATATGAAAAATTTTAAAAAACGGTTCAAACAAAAGTTAAAGGGAATAAAAAACTGAACAAGTTTTATAAAAACATATTTTTCATAAAATTTCTAACTTTTGAGAAAAATAATAAAAATTGAAAATTTTGACATTTTTTTGCTAATTGCTAATAAACTATTGAAGTTACATAAAACTTCTATAACAAATAATTGTAGAAAAATATAGCGAAATTACTATGATGGCCACATCACCATTTTATAACAAGTAATTGTAAAGAATCCATAGTTTTGGAGAAATTGTAAGGAAATTATTATAATTAATATCACAAATTTTATATTTCTTTACATTTTACAATTTTTAATTACAGCCCTCGCTTATAATTTACTGATTGAGAAGTCGAATAGAGGCCACCCACCCACCCTTCATATACATGATAACCTCAAATATTAATTGTTGATGATTTTGCTGCAAAAAACAATAAAATCTTATATCTAATAAAAAATAAAGCATAATCCAAATTTACGTTTAAATATAAATGTCTTTATATAGCTAATACTATCTATTTTAGATTTGAAGTCTGTTTACTCATCCTCCTTAAAGATTGTATTAATTTCCTCATCAAAAATTTTACCCTTTGAATTTTTTTTTAATTCAAAAAATTCTGTAAAATTTATTTACTCCAAACCGCGAGACGATCAGTAATTGAAATTTATATGTATATGTAGGGTGGGTGGGTGGCCTCTATCCCACCCTCCAATCAGTAAAACATCATCAAAAATTATTTGAAAAATTTGTATAAATAAATCTCAAAAAATGCAATTATTTTGTGTTTATTTATATTTTACAACTTTTTGTTACAATTCTACATTATCTTTTGCTGATTGGAGGGTGAGATAGAGACCACCCACCCACCCTACATATATATGATAACTTTAATTGCTAACCGTTGATGATTTTGCTGCTAAAAACTTTATGTAATAAAAAAGGAAATAAAATCAAAATGTAATTTTAAATATAATTAATTTTCTATAGCAAATCTTATCTAACTTATATTTAAAGTCTGCCCACTCATCATTTATCATATTTTACTAATTTACTCACTCAAAAATGCTTCCATTTTAATTTCATTTTTATTTAAAAAGATTTGTAATTAATGTCATTGGATACAATGAGACGATAAAGAATTAAAGATTATATGTATATGTAGGGTAAGTGGGTGGTCCTCTATCCCACCCTCCACTCAGGAAATTACCATCAAAAATTATTCGAGAAATCTGTTTGAATACATTTATTATATTTTAAAATAATTTTGTAGTTCAACTTCATGATGGAAGTAAAGAAGAAGAAAAAATCTAACAAAATATAATTAGAATAATTCTAAAAATTTATATAAATAAAATCCAAGGAAATTATTATTATTCAAATGTTAAAAGAAATCTACAGTTTTAAGAAGAAAATAACTAAACTAAATCTAGAAACCACAAGAAAGAAGAAGTCAAAAGAAAAGTTTTTCTACATAAATGTTAAAAATTATAGATGATCTTAATAAAACTAAAAAAAATAAAAATTTGTAATTTCGAGAAAAGGTTTTTATAAAATTCTATATAATTCAAATCTAGAAAAATTTATTAAAACAAAAATAATCGAAAAAATATATAGCTTTAAGAAAAATTACTCGACTAAAAACATAAAAACCTTAAATAGTAATTTCAAGAAAATCTTGAAAAAAAAATTAAAAAAAAAAGATCTCGAGAAGAAAGTTTTTAAAGTTTTATAAAGAGAAGTTTTGCAAAGGAAATGGCAAAACTTTTATAAAACCTTGGGAAAAAAATATGCATGATCTCGAAAATACTACTCAAAAAGTAGATTTTGTACAGTTCAAAAAAGTGGTAAAATATCTAAAAATAATTTAAAAAAATTGCAAAATATAGAGATTTCTCTAAAAAATTTAATTGATTAAAATGTTCAGAACAAATATTCTAGAAAAACTTTTATTTTTTTTTAAATTTTAGGACATCCAAAAAGTTTAATACAGTTTTAAGACCAAAATAACAAACCATTTAGAAACGTTGAGAAGAAATTCTTGGAATCTCTTGAAAACTAAATATATTTTTTTAAATTTTTTAATTTTGCTATGTTTCGAATGATCTTAATCACTTATAAAAAGTTTTTAAATTAAAATAAAGTGATTCTTATAAAGAGTTAACCGTTTAAAAGGTCAATTGTTTCTGTTTATTCGATTTTGTTTTATTTTGCAATAAAATAATAAAAGTAAAAAGTAACTTGCTGTTATAACTTCAGGAAAGTTTATTTATTTTAACTAATAATAATAAAAAAAGCTACCTAAGGACTGTAATCAATTTTATTACATTTATTTTATTAGTTTAAATAAATAAGGTTAATTAAGTTGTCTTTTAACTGTTTGAAAAGTTTTAGATTAGATTAGAAAATTTTCTAGTTGATTAAATTTTTAAAAGCTAAATTCGAGCTATTTGTTAATTGATTTTTCTCTAGTATTATTTACAAAAAAAGATCTTATATTTCCAATTACGTAAAAACATTAAAAGTAGTTTTTTAATATTTCTTTGGTAAAATAAAATAAGTGTAACAAGCTTATTTAAACACAAACACGAATACACAAATAACACGGCGTAAGGACCACGTGGTCTTGGCTATCGACCACGTGGTCCTTCAGCCGTGACAATTACTACTGCTACGAACATAATTATTAAAGTTAATTTGAAAATTGTTGTTTTTTCGAGTGATCAAATGTTTTTTATTTTACAATTGTTTAAAAATTCAATTATCCCTTGTTTAGATAAAGCTTTAACGGTTTCTTTATAATATTTAATATGATTTTTTTTTCTAATAAAAATAGAGTTTTCTTAAAGATTCTTGAAATGTTCTTTAAGATTTTACTTTTGTAGGATCCATGAGGTTTTTTTAGGTATCAATATCTTCAAAACTTTTCAAAAATGTATTTAAATGTCAAAATCTTCTAAAAACAATCTTAAATCATTGATTTACGTTTTACAATATTTAATTAAACCGTCGCTTGTTTTTCTGATTGGAGGGTGGGTTAAAGGCCACCCACCCACTCTACATATAGATAATAATCCAGGACTGCGCAAGCAGTATTTTGTTGATTTACATGATTTAAATAATTATTAGTGGTAAACTTATTTTGTCTTCTCAAGAATTTAAAAATATAGTTTCACTTCTAGTTTTTAAATTAGCAAGTATCTAGATAATAGTTCCAACAACCCTCTATTATACACACTACAGTTTCTTCTACATGTTCTTCTACAGAGGTCAATGATGGTTATTTGTATCTTTAGAAACTTATTTTTCCTAATTTAATATCTCTTTGCATCAAATTTTTTAGTCATTTGTTTCCAAATTAGACATCCAAATAATTTCATACTGCCTATAAAATCCTCTCAACTGAATAGGTTTTAGAATATTATTTTTAGAATCGTATTGATGCTAAACCATCCACAAAATACTGCTTGCGCAGTGATGGATTTCTATTTTACCAGTATCTTATTGATGTAAATCATCTAGAAAATACTGCTCGCGCAGTACTTCTTCTATGCAAGTATACATCACTGCGCAAACAGTATTTTGTAGATAATTTAAGTCAATATATATTCTTAACCACAAGCATCC
This sequence comes from Ontholestes murinus, assembly GCA_963969525.1. Classification (NCBI taxonomy): domain Eukaryota; kingdom Metazoa; phylum Arthropoda; class Insecta; order Coleoptera; family Staphylinidae; genus Ontholestes; species Ontholestes murinus. Next base: position 80,661,361 of record OZ018390.1, on the reverse strand, counting down.
ATATTTTGTTGATGTACATGATTTACATAATTCTTGGTTAACTTATTTTATCTTCTCAAAAATTTAAAATTTTATCTATAGATTTTAATTCAGCAAATATCTAGATAATAATAACACTCTTTTATACACACTACAGTTTCTTGTACAGATGTCGTTGATTATATGGTTATATGTATTTTTCAAAGCTTATCTTTTTTAGTTTAATATTTCTTTGCGTCAAATTATACAAACCTATACAATTCTCCTAACGGAATAACTTTATGAATATTATTTTTACAATCTCATTGATGATAAACCATCCACAAAATACTGCTTGTGCAGTGATTAATTTCTAGTCTACAAGTATTTTATTGATTTATTTAAATCATCTAGAAATATTCAAAAAAATTGTAATTAATTTCATTGGATACAATGAAGCGATAAGGAATTAAAGTTTATATGTATATGTAGGGTGTGTGGGTGGCCTCTGTCCCACCCTCTAGTCAGAAAAACATAATCAAAAATTATTTGAAAAATTTGTTTGAATATATCTATTAAATTTAGCAAAAATGTTATGTTTATTTACGTTTTACAACTTTTAATTCTCTGGCTTATGTTACACTGATTGGAGAGTGGGTTAAAAGACACCCACCCACCCTATATATACAAATAAATTTAGAATTTAGAATTCAAAATTGAGCAAATTATTAAGAATAGCCTTTTTGCGTAATCCTCATAATTTTCGAGAAAAATATAAGGAAAGTATTATGTTGGCCACATCACCATTTTTTATTGTTAATTTTATGTTTATACACAAATTATTACTATTAACAAAGTAACAAATTTCTAATCATCGAATTGGCGATGAAATTGGGCCAAAATAAAGTAATTATCGCACGAGTTTGAATTATACCGCACTGGCGGGTGGTTTGGTATATTGGAATTAGCCGTAATTAATATAGTTCCAATTGCAATATCAGAACTAAACATTAATCGGGTAATATCTGCAGGATGGGTGGGGGATCGGACGAAATAAATAATTTGCATTGATGGAAACGTTCGGCACGGAAATTACGCCCTATCATCGGTAACTATTATATTAATTATACCTAATTGCAAATTATACCATCCTTAATACATACTGATTAATACTAAAGTATAGAATATCTGATTATAAAACGTTGCGTTTAAATAATGATTCTAAAGCATTTACAGGGGTGGCGTTAGTGCATTTAAACTATTTAACGGGGTGAAATCCGCTGTGAAAATACAACACTCTTAGTGCATTAACCGGTCGTGGTGGTGGAATCGTTGTTGGGGCCGTTGTCGTGATAAGTGCACAAGGGTAAAAAAAAAGGGAGAAGAGTAGAGAGACTCGAATGCGCTCCGTGCCCTTAAAACAGGGCCCCCGAGGGGTCGCACGACCGAATTTTCACCCTCACCACCTCACCTACCCAACCTGACGTTCTTGTAATATGCAAATCGATTTTAAAATTCTTCTAAAAGGCGGCGAGGGAGTGATTTCTGTTGTAACTTTAACGGCGGTTAAATTGAATTACGTGGCCCGAATAAATAATAATAATTATATTAATAATACGATTAATTAACTTCTAACTTAACCCATGGAGAAATATTTTTATTAATATATTAATAATGATTGAATAAAGCTAGTTATAAAATAAGGTATATTTCTTCTCGCTTATATTTCGCAAAAATTATTTATAGGTCACAATAAAGCCGGTTAAAAGTGATATATTCGCGTACAATGGCGGCGACGTTATCGCTTTTAATAAAACTTGTTCCTCCCGTAAAAGTTAACTCGATTCCGGCACTGCACTCCGGTGTAATAGATATATATTTTTAGCGTGAATATTTTATGTGCAGCAAAGAAAGATTCAACTTTGCGCGAGAGTCGGAACGGTTTATCGTGCAGTTTTTAAATTTACCCCACTTTACCTCCCTTCCACCCGACCCACAACACACAACAGTGCGCTATTGATGATTGAATGCACTGAATGCAGTTTTTATCAGGAGGTATTGCATTCGGATGACTAATGTTGCCCATTATTTTGATAGTGCTGAAAGGTTTATCCGTAAAAAATTGTTACTTTTATTTCAACGCATTAAATTACTTCTAAAAAAATGCATCAAGCAATTAAAATAATTGAAATCATCTACTTTCTCAATTTTGTCACGAAAATATTCTTCAATATCAATCGATTAGTAATAATAAAACTAGTTTTAAGAAATTCATTTAGCTAAGATATAGAAATTCTGATTGAGTTTTTAAAATAAAAATTTAACTATTTCAAGATAATTTTCAAATATTTTTTTAACTGTTATACAATTATATTTTTTTAATTTAATGTTTACAGCCAATTTTCGTTAAAGTGGTTTAATCGTTCTTGCAAAATTTTCTTTCTTTGAAGAATTGCTAATTAAGTAAATTAGCATTAGCAAAAGCTTTAAAATGTTTTATTTTTTCATTTTCTTTTATATATACAATTGTTTTTTTCTTTATTTTAGAAAAGCCAAAATGTCTTAAAATATTTTTAGAAAATGTTTTGTAATAAATTCTCAATTATATATTATCAAAAATGCCATTTACCTTTCGGTGTAGGCTAAATAATTTTAAATTAAAATTTGAAAAAAGTAAAAAATTATATCAGTAGAAATATGTTTTCCTAACAAATCTCCAGAGGAAAGTGTAAGATTGTATAAGTTATTAGCACCAATAAACATTATTATTATTATAGAAAATCAAACGAATTATAACACTTTTCTTTAGAAAATTTTTAATTGCTTTCAGCAAATTTTCTATGATTTCCTTCAGTAAAATTTAACTGCTTTTATCACTCTCCTTCGTTGCATTTTTTTCTATTATTTCACTTTTTTTAAAACTTTTCTTCGTTCCTTTTCTTTAAACAAAAATCAATTTTTTCACTATTTTTTCTTATCGTATTTGTTTCAAGCACGTTTTTTTTTTCTTACAAGTTAAAATTAGTCACCTAACAAAACTTAATTGTTTCAAAAAATTTTTTAAAGTTATTTTCACCACGGATTAAGTAATAATTTAATTCGTCACATTTTTTTAAAGATTTTAAGTTCGTAACTAAGTTATAACATAAACTTTCTAGAATAATCAATAGGTTTTCCTTAGGTAATCTCGATTGTTTCTTTTTCAACCTTAACTGTATTAATAGATTTTTTTAATTCAACTCTTTTTAAAATAATCTCACTTGAAACTTTGTATAATATTCTAGCTATTTTTTAAAAATACCTTATAATTTTATTTTCCTGGCCAATATTAAATTTCTATAAGTAAGTTTATTAGTAGTAAATTTTCTTTACAAATATAATTCATAAATGATCAAACAAAAATTTACAAACAATTTTGGCAGCAAGCTGAATGGCGGAGTTCACTCTTGAAGAGTGTTCTTCCACTCGAACCTGTAGGCCTTTTCCTTTACTATATCATCATACACGAACTCAACTTCAGATACTTATCTTCAAGCAAAATATTTCTAATTTCTTCTAACAAAGGATGACATTTAGTAAATTTTGTCACTTCGACATTGTAACAGTTTTTTTTTTTTTTAGTTTGCTGTTAATTCTTTGTAAAATTTTGCTGTGAAACTTTATTTAATTATAGAATCTCCTCTTACTTTGAGGGTTCTTCTACAATAGGCTAATTCAAGATCAAACTGGGTCCTCGACTTTTACACGGCCTTGAACTCAAATCACCTCGACATTGAAACTAAATTGACGTTCAAGAGATTTTGATGTTCAAGTGATCTTGACTTTCAAAATACCTTCAAATGGTCTTGATCTTTAAAAACACTGAATATCCAGAATGATATCGACCTTGACATGACCTAGAACTAAAACAACCTCGACTATGAAATGACCTCGACTTTCAAGTAATTTTGACTTTTGAATGACCTGCAAATGGTCTCGGATATTTATCACATTGACCTTTAAAAACACCTGATATCTAGGATGAGATCGACATTGATATTACCTTGATAATTTATTGTAGCTTTAAGTTTAATTGTAATTTATTTTATTTTAGGTTATTATTGTGTATATATATGTAGTTTGGGGATTCTCGTAAATAAATATTATTATTATTATTATCTTGAACTCAAATGACCCTAAAACAATAATGACTTTCAAGTTACATTGATCTTTAAAATCATCTGATATCTAAAATAACTTCGACCTTGACAAGTCCTTGAACTCAAATGACTCCGTCCTTGAAATGACCTTGACCGGTAAGTGATCTTGACTTTTAAATAACCTTCACATGGTCTTGACTTTTAAAAACATTCGATATCTAGAATGTCATCGACTATGACATCACCTTGAAATAAAATTGACCTTCAAGTGAAATAAATCATTATTATTGAATCATTATTATTATTATCTTGACTTTCCAGTGATCTTGAATTTCAAGTAATCTTAATTTTCAAGTCATCTTAACACTCAAGTAATCTTAACTTCAAATGGTCTTGACATTTAAAAACACTCGATATCTAGAATATCATAGAATAGCATGACCTTGAACTCAAATGATCCCGACCTTGAAATGAAATTCACGACTTTCAAGTGATCTTAACTTTCAAGACATCTTAATTTTCAAATGACCTTCAACTGGTCTTGACCTTTAGAAACACTCGATATCCAGAATGACATCGACCTTGACATGACCTTCAACTAAAACGACCTCGAATATGAAATGACCTTGACTTTCCAGTGATTTTAACTTTCGAATGACCTGCAAATGGTCTCGGATATTTAAGTCACATTGACCTTTAAAAACACCAGATATCTAGGATGACATCGACATTGACATAACCTTGAACTCAAATGACCTCGACTTTTAAATAATTTTTTCTTTTAAATTTTAGAACCCTGATTTTTTATATTTGTACTGTTTCTAATTTAAAACATTAGAAATACTGAAATTTTTAAGAAAAATATTCATGAAATTTTAACTCTTATTTTGTGAATATTTAGAATATTTTTCATCAATTAATTAATTTTAATTGTATTTTAGTATTTTTGTATGTATTTGATTTTTAAATGTTGAAAACTTTGAATTTTAAATTAATGCATTAATTCAATTTTGAACTTTGAATTTTCTAGGTTTTATCAAACTACAACTTTCAATTATTTACTGAATTTTAAAATATTACATTAATTTTAACTGTTTATTTATTATCCATTTTCAAACCACTCAAATTTTCAACATCATTGAAATTAAGTATATGTTTTAACTCTTTTGAAAAAATGTATGAAATATTTGTAAATTATTAAATTTATTGACGTTTTATAAGTTTTTTAATATTTTTCTAGTTTTGAAAATATGAATGTTATTTTTTTTAATTTTAAAACGTTCACTTTTTATGTTTCTAATGATTCTGATTTAAAATATTAGAAATGCTAAAATAATGAAACTTTGAAATTCTTGAGACAGGAAACCAAACTGTAGTTGTTGGCGGATTGAAGGAATGTTTGTTTTGAATTGAATTACCACGTGAATGAAAGAGGTCAAATTTGAAATTTTGCAAATTTCAATTTATGAAATTTGAAAATTGAAAATTTGGAATTTTTGAATTCAATATTGTTTTAAATACATAACATTATTGCAAAGTTTGATAGATTTATTAAAACAAATTTTACAAATAATTTTTGATGATGTTTTACTGATTGGAGGGTGGTATAGAGGCCACCCACCCACCCTGCATATACATATAAACTATAATTCCTTATCGTCTCGCTGTATCTAATGAAATTAATTACAAAACTTTTGAATAAAAAGAAATTGAAAAGATATAATTTTTGAGTGAGTAAATTAGTAAATTCTGTTCCATTATGGGTGGGCAGACTCTAAATCTAATTCAGATAAGATTGTAGCCGTTTATATTTAAACTTAAATTTTGATTTTGTTTTATTTTTTAATACGTAAATTATTTGATTGTTTTCAGCAGGAAAATCATCAACGATTAGCAATTAAAGTTATCATGTATATATAGGGTAGGTGGGTGGCCTCTATCCCACCCTCCAATCAGTAAAACATAAACGAGGATTTTAATTAAAAGTTGTAAAATTATATATACTATATTGGAAAAGTAAAAACGAGTGAAATCAATCGAATGGTTTCAATCAATAATATTAACTTTCTGATTTATTCATTCATTCTTATTTATTTGTTCGAAAAATATTATCAGTAATTTAGTAATCTAATCACTTAACGTTTAATAAATTATACGCCTTATATTCACAGGTTGGTAAACATTTACGACGTAAACATGATAATAATATTACGTGATTATTCGGTGTGACGAAACTCGAGGAGGGCAAAACATTGGCGAGGCGAGCCCACGCAGAATTTTTCTCTCCCCCCTCAGCTTTTGGGGGAAGAGCGTGGGGAGGATGAGTGGGGTAAATGGTAGGGAAAACTTCGGCCTGAAAGTTTGATTAAATTAAATAATTCTAAACAGAGAAACTGGAAACTAAATCGTCCACGTCCCATTTGCCTTATTTCTAAACGACCGTAGTGAGCGTGTGTGTGAGAGAGAGCGCGATAAAAGGAAATTGGGCTATTTATCAATTTTTATGGCCTTCGGATAATTTTAATTGGAGTCCGTGTACTTTTTCCATACTGCGGATTTCGTCATTCCAAAACGGATAGAATTTAAACGAGTGTGTGTACGATGGAAAAATATTATCAATTGATTGAATGCGGAAAAAAAAAGTTGATGTTTTATTTGTTGCTTATATATATATATATATATATATATATATATATCAAAATTGTGTGATAATAAAAAGTTAAGAAAAAACTTAACGTACGTGACCGAGAATGAATTCCCTTCCGTGTAAGTGTTTTGCGATCATTAGGAAATGTTTTTATTGTAAATGGAGTTTTTACAGGACGGCGCTTAATACTTTTATACTCCTGAGGGGAGGAAGGAGGGGGGTAATTACGTTGCAGTTTCATCCGGGGCGGAAGAGAACGGAACGGATAATAACTGCGTTCCGTGACGGTGTGCCGTTTCATATTAATAAATTAAGTGTGCACAAATAAAATGTATTGTTCGGAAATAGAAAATTAAAAGGAAAGTCAAGAAGGAAAATTAAACGTAAAAGTAATTTTTTATAGAGATAACAAATGTTATTTTAATAATAGTAAACAATTTAAAAATACGTTTTTATATTTAATTAATTACTCACATTTTTTATCTACCAGAGGTTAGAACTAAAAACCACATGGTTTGTTTTACTGATAATTTATTATTTCTTCTTCTTCTCGACAAGCTATTATTTCTTGTCGAGAAGGAGAAGAAGATATAATAAATTAACAGTGAAACAAACCTTGTAATTTATAGTTCTAATCAAGGTAATTTAAAAATGTGAAAATCAAACCGAAATGCGTTTTTATCTAGAATTAATTAAATTTATATTCTGGTGGATGCGCCGGGATGACCCCATAATTTATTTAATTAACTGTAACTATTCCCAAGTTCATCAATAAATAGTGAATTCATCAATAATATAATATTTTATGAATTAAATTATATTATAATTATTATAAGACAATGTTTAATTATCTAATTAATAAACATATAATCCCTAGTAATATAAATCTCTTCAATAGATTATTTGTTACCGACTAATTAGACCGCGGCTTCGAATTTTCTGCTAAAATCTGAAGATCCCTAAGGGTTTGAATTATGAGGTGAACACATGATGGAATACTGACCTTTATAGCTGCCCCCCACTCTCGTTCCGGAGCGCTGCTAAATCCTGCAACAGAAAGGAGACGAGACGTTTTATTAATTATCGCCAACGAAATTCGATGAGTGTTGCTTAAAAAGGAGGCCTTCCAGGCCGCAATCCCTTTCACTCTAATTAGGTTATCGGGTGTATGGATCAATCCAACCCTTCATTATATAAGGGTTTGGATTAATACATCAAAATACGTCTTTTTATGTTAATTAAGAAGTGATTAATTGATTGGTTTCAAGCCGTACGGATTTTATTTAAATAATTCCCGGCGCCTCCACCAGAACTTTCAACATTAATTTTTATTCAAAATATAAATATTATTACGGCCAACTATTAAAAAATCTTTCCTGTTAACAATTTTTTTCACTTTACAGCATCCTGTTTATATTAGATATAACGATTCTGGACATATTTACTAAAAACGGACGAGGGGAATTTCGCGCATATCTCTCTACACACACACACACACACAGTTAAATACGTATTAAATTCATGCACGTGCACGTGAACGTGTCCAGGATTTACAGCCAGACACTCCTCGGACGCACCGTCCCCTAATTAAAACCCAAATTAGCCCTATAATTCGTTATTCGGTGCTTCGGCGCCAGGCGAAACGTTTATTATAATTGCGACGTCCGAAATTGCCGCGCAAACATTTACATTATGCCTCGTAATTTAAATAAACGCGTTCTTTATTACGTGTAAATATTTAAAACACAATAAAAAATTTAAACACAGAATTATACTCTTCTGCAGTTTGTATAAAATATAATTATAAATTTATACCAACACATATGTTTTATATTTAATTAGTTGCTCACTTAACCCGTGGTGTTTTAATTTTTATAAAGAATGTATAAAGAAGTAGAAGTTTTCACAGTTAACAATTTAATTAAATTTCTATACGAACAAAAATTTTGTAGTTTACACAAACACTTTCTTACTTTTTTAACAAATTTATTTCTGAAGGCAGTGTTGGCGCTTTTATTCAAGTTTATTAGTGTTAAACCCTTAAAGATTAGATTTCACAATTTCTATAATTTCATATAATAAACAACTATGTGTGTGTATTTAAAAAAATGTAGTTTTTAAATTAGTTTCAATCGTCAGATACAATTTTTCCAATTAACAGTGTCCTCTCTCAATACTGGTTGGTCGTTAATCGTGGCACAGTTTTTCCAATTATTTCATCCTTTGACTCCGTCGCGGATTAATCCCTTTTGAAGTGCCTCCTACGCTCCCCCGTAATTACTCTAATCGGATTTATTATTTCACATAATCCCTTTCGGTCTACACTGAGTATTCCATACACTCCGGTGAAATATTGCAATTGTATTTCGATTACGTACGAAAATGTATACGAATTCGAGACTAGAATAAAGCACGTTTAATTTTTTTACTTTAACATTATTGATGGCTTAAAAATTTTAATATAATTAATATTTATGATCGATTTAATTTCCAAACGTTATATTTAATTTCCCTATTTTAAATTTGAAGTGTTGCAGTTTTGTTTTTCGTAAACGTTTATCATTTGTTTTTTAATAATTATCAAAATACATCATTTAGAAATGTATTTTGAAAATTTTAACTTATTTTCTTCAGTAGTTATTTTTTTACAATTTTTCTAAATGTCGAGTGTAATTTCTAAATTCTCTACTTGAAGTTTCAAATATTTTCGCTTCGATTTCAGCCAGTGTTTTTCAATTGTTTTTTGATAGTTATAAAAATACATCATCTATGAATAATCATAATGATGGTTGCGACCGTTACTATGTGGTAATTCATAATGAACAATGAATAAAACACTTACTATGTTTTTAACCACTATAATTTATTATAATATATAAATATATTACAATTTGTACGACTTAAGTTTCGACTTTTGACAGTCATCACTTGATAATGACTGTCAAAAGTGTTTTATTCATTGTTCATCTAAGAATGTATTTTAAAAATTTTAACATATTTTCTTGAATATTTATTTTTTTACAATGGTTTTAATCATCGAATGTTATTTTTAATTTCACCACTTCAAGTTACAACTGTTACAATTTTGTTTCTTGCAGGCTTTAATCAATTGTTTTTAATAATTATCAAAATACGTTATGTATAGGTAAATTTAAAGTATGCAATTGAATATTTCCTTCGTCAGATTTTTTAATTTTTTAATTATGATCCTCGAGTGTATTTCGTAATATTCCTACGTCGTGTTTAAAGTGTTGTGGATTTATTTTACGCATGCGTTTGTTAATTGTTTTCTCATAATTATCAAAATACATCGTCTGAGAATGTATTTTGAAAATTTTAACATATTCTCCTCAATAGTTACGTTTTTACAATATTTTTAATCGTCGAATGTTCTTATCAATTTCTCCACTTCAAATTTAAAGTGTTATAATTTTGTTTCTTGTAGATATTTATAAATTGTTTTTTAATAATTTTTACAATACATCATTGAAGAATCAATTTTGAAAATTTAAACATTTTTTTCTTCAGTAGTAATTTATTTACAATTGTTTTAACCTTCGAATGTTATTTTTAATTTTTCCACTTCAAGTTACGAGTGTTATAATTGTGTACCTTGTAGGCGTTCATCAATTGTTTTTAATAATTTTCAAAATACATTACTTGTGAGTGTATTTAAAGAAATGATTTGCATATTTCCTTCAGCAGATTAAATTATTTTTTTAAATTTTAATCCTCGAATGTATTTCGTAATATTCCTACTTTAAGTTTAATGTGTTGTGGATTTATTTTACGCAAGCGTTTGTCAATTGTTTTTTAAATAATTGTCAAAATACATCATTTAAGAATATATTTTTAAAATTTGAACTAAAAATTTTAAGTATTTATTTTTTTATAATTATACAAATTTTCGAATGTAATTTCTAAATTCTGTACATTAAGTTTCAAATATTGTAGCTTTAATTTCAGCCGGCGTTTATCAATTGTTTGTTGGTGGTTATAAAAATACATCACCTATGAATACATTTTGAAAATTTCAACACATTTTTTTCAGTAGTTATTTTGTCACAGTTTTTTCAATAGACGAATGTAATTTTTAATTTTCCCACTTCAAGTTTTAAGTGTTGTAATTTTATTGTTGGCAGGCGTTTCTCATTTGTTTCTTATTAATTATCAAAATACATTATCTAAGAATAAATTTTAAAAATTTCAACATATTTTCTTCAGTAGATATAATTTTGCTTAAATTTAATAGACGAGTGTATTTTTTTAATCTACTTACATGAAGTTTTCATTTGTAATTTTATTATCATATCGCAGGCGTTTATCAATTGTTTTTATTTGAATTGTGAAAATACGTCGTCTAAGAATGTAGTTTGAAAATTTAAACCTATTTTCTATTGCGGTAATTTTTTTATGTTTCTAATTGTCGAATGTAATTTCGCCACTTCAAATTTGAAATATTGTAATTTTAATTTCAGCCCGTATTCGTTAATTTTTACTTGGTAGTTATATAAATACATTACCTAAGAATGTATTCTAAAAATTTTAACATATTTTCTTCAGTATTTATATTTTAACAATTGTTTAAAATCATGAAATGTAATTTTTAATTTCCATATTTTAGGTTTCAAGTGTTGTAGTTTTGGTTTTCTGCAAACGTTTATCAATTGTTTTTTCATAATTGTCAAAATACATCACCTCAGAATGTATTTTAAAAATTTTAACCCATTTGCTTTAATAATTACTATTTTTTTTTAAATTTTAATAGCCGAGTGTATTTTTTAATTTCCCTACTGCAAGTTTCAAACGTTGTAATGTTATTTTACCTAGACGTTTATCAATTGTTTTTTTTTATAATTATAAAAACACATTCTCTAAAAATATATTTAGAAAATTTAAACATATTTTCTTTAGTGGTTATTTTTTAAAATTGTTTTTATCGCTGAATATAATTTTTAAATTCTTTAAGTTTCAAATATTGTAATTTAAATTTTCGCCGGTGTTTGTCTATTGTTTTTTTTATACTTACAAAAAATGTATTTTGAAAATTTTAACCTATTTCCTTTAGTGGTTAATTTTTTAAATCTGTTTTAATCGCTGAATGTAATTTCTAAACTCCCTACTTTAAGTTTCAAATATTGCAGTTTTAATTTCAGTCGGTGTTTTTCAATTGTTTTAAAAACACATTCTCTGATAATATATTTCGAAAATTTAAACATTATTTTTATAGTGGTTATTTTTAACAATTGTTTATATCGCTAAATATAATTTTTAAATTCTTTAAGTTTCATATATTGTAATTTAGATTTTTTGGGTGTTTGTCTATTATTTTTTTGATGCTTACAAAGAATGTATTTTGAATATTTTAACCTATTTCCTTTAGTTGTTAATTTTTTAAATCTGGTTTAATCCCTTTTCTGTAATTTTCTCGCTACTTTAAGTTTTAAATATTGTAGTTTTAATTTCAGTCGGTGTTTTTCCATTGTTTCTTGATGGTTACAAACATACATTATCTAAGAATGTATCTTTGCAAATTTTAACATATTTTCTTCAGCAGTTAGTTTTTTTACAATTTTGATAATTGCCGAATGTAATTTCTAAATTCCCTACTTTATGACTTAAATATTGTAGTTTTGATTTCTGCCAGCGTTCTTCAATTGTTTTTTTTAATAGTTATAAAAATACATCATTTATGAATATATTTTGAAAATTTTGTCATATTTTCGCAAGTCATTATTTTTTTACAATTTTTTAAATCGCCGAATGTAATTATTACTTTTTCTACTTCAAGTTTCAAATATTGTAGTATTAATTTCAGCTGGTCTTTTTCAATTGTTTTTTGATAGTTATAAAAATACATTATTTAAGAATGTATTTTTAAAATTTTTACATATTTTCTTCAGCAGTAATTTTTGACAATTGTTTTAATCGCCGAATGTAATTTTCAATTTCTCTACTTCAAGTTTCAAATATTGTAGTATTAATTTCAACCGTTTTTTTTTCAATTGTTTTTTGATAGTTATAAAAATATATTATTTAAGAATGTGTTTTTGAAATTTTAACATATTTTCTCGAGTATTAATTTTTTTACAATTGTGTTAATCGCCGAATCTAATTTTAAATTTCTCTACTTCAAGTTTCAAATATTTTAGTTTTCATTTCAGCCGGTGTTTTTTTTTTTATTGTTTTTCGAAAGTTATAAAAATTCATCACCTAAGAATGTATTTCGAAAATTTAAACATATTTTCTCTAATAGTCATTTTTTTTAATCGCCGAATATAATTTTTAAATTTTCTACTTGAATTTTGAAAGGTTGTTTATTTGTTTTTTTGTAGGCTTTCGTCAATTGTTTCCTGATAATTGTCAAAATACACTGTTTAAGAATGAATTTTAAGAATCTAAAGTACATTTTATCATTTATTAGTTTATTCAACAGAAATAATTTCATTCAAATTAGTGTTGCTTTAATAGTTGTACTATTTGTAACACGCAAATTAATTTGTATTATTCAATGTCTGTCGAAGTATTAGCTAGAGAAGTAGTTGTTTCAAATTAATTTGTTTTGTAGTCTTAGTAAGACTCATTGTTGTAGATTCACGAAATGTTTTCGTATTTTTAAATTTAAAATTTTAAAAATTTTAACATAAATTCTTAAGCAGTAACTTTATTATTTTTAATGTTAATAATAGAATGTATTTTTTATTATCCCTACTTCAAGTTTTAAATGTGAAGATTTGTTTTTCATAGGTATTTTTTAATTGTTTTTTTGTAATTATTATTAAAATATATTATCTATGAATATATATTTCAAAAATTTTAACATAATTGTTTAGTGGATATTTTACTTGTTTAAATTTGATATTCTATTGAATTTTCTAGTTTTCTTTTCTTCAAGTTTCAATTTTTGTAATCTTGTTCTTAGAATGGGTTTTTTTAAGTTGTTTATTAATAATTATAAAAATAGATCATTTAAGAATATATTACTAAAATTTTGACTTATTTTCTTTAGTAATTATTTTTTATATTATTTGTTTTAATCGAAGAATGTAATTTTGTAATTTCTAGACTTCAATTTTCATTTTTTTTTCAATAGTTAATCAATTTTTTGTTTTTGAAATTATTAAAATACGTTACGTACGAGTGTATTTTAAAAATTTTAGTATATTTCCTTCAACAGTTATTTTTTTTTAATTTTAACAATCGAATGAATATTTAAATTTTCTTGGTTGAAGTTTCAAATGATGTAATTTTATTTTACGCACACGTTTATCATTTGTTTATTTTCATAAATATCTTACTATATCATTTAATACTATATTTTGAAAATTATAAAATATTTTGTTTAGCACTTTTACTTTTTTTTAATCATAATAATTTTTAGTTTTTTTTTTTAATTTCAAGTTTCATGTTTTGTGATTTTGTCTTTTACAGACGTTCGTCAATTGTTTTATGATAACTATTTAAATACGACCTTTAAAAATGTATTTTTCTAATTTTAATCTTTTATTAATTAATCTTTAATATTAATCTCTTTTTTCTTCAGTAGTTCTTTTACAATGTTTTAAAACCTAAAATATAATTTGTAATTTCCCTACTTCAAGTTTCAATTGTGGTAGTTCGGTTTTCCGCTGATGTTTATCAATTGATTTTTGATAATTATTAAAATACATCACTTAAGGATGTATTTTGAAAATTTTAACACATCTTCTTCAGTAGATAATTTACTTTTTGAATTTTAATTGTCGAGTGTATTTTTTAATTTCCTTACTACAAGTAACAAATCTTATAATTTTATTTTACGTAGACGTTTATCATTTGTTTTTCTTTTATAACCATGAAAACACACCATTCAATAATACGTTTTTGAAAATTTTAAGATATTTTCATTACTTGCTTTATTTTTAGAATATTTTCAATTGTCGAAGGTAATTTCTAAATGCTCTACTTCAAGTTTCGAATATTGTTGTAGTTTGCATTTCCATCGGTTGTTGTCAAATGTTTTTTTCTATTTATTAAAATATATTACCTAGGAATGTATTTTGAAAATTTTAACATATTTTCTTCAGTAGTTATTTTTTACAATAGTTTTAATCGCCGAATGTAATTTCGAATTTTTCTACTTGAAGTTTTAAGTGTTGTAGTTTTGTTTTTCGTAAGCGTTCATCAATTGTTTCCTAATAATTGTCAAAATATACTATTTAAGAATGAAGTTTAAAAAATGTAACATATTTTCTTTAGCAGTTTTTTTTACAATTTTGATAACTGTCGAATGTAATTTCTAAATTATTTACTCCATTTCTAAAATATTTTAGTTTTGAATTCTGTCAATTTGTTTTAAAGGTTATAAAAATACATCACCTATAAATACATTTTGAAAATTTTAATATATTTTATTTAGTAGTTATTGTTTATAAAAAAATAAATCATCGAGTGTAATTATTAATTTTCCTACTATAACTTTTAAGTGTTGTAGTTTGGTTTTATGCAGCCGTTCATCAATTGTTTTTAATAATTATTATTAAAATATATCATTTAAACATATATTTGTAATAATTTACCATATTGGCTTCAATAGATATTTTTTTAAACGTCTTAATCAGCGAATATAATTCTTAGTTACCTTTAATTTTTAAGTGTTGCAGTTTTATTTTTCGCATTTTTTCTTCTATTGTCTTTTTTAATAATTATCAAGATACGTAATGTAAAAATCTATTTTGAGAATATTTTAATTTATTTTCTTTCGTTGTTGTACTGTTTCATTTTTTCAACCTTTAATGTAAATTTTAATTTCTTCATACAATAATAATAATAATAATTTATTTCCCGACAGATACATAGATCTAATAACGGGGAAAAGTAATAATATATAATAACATTTTAAAGACTAAATAATACATAAAATTGTACACAAGCATAATAACAATTTTAAGCATTTTTGTGGTTACTTATTTATTTTTTCAGCGTTTATCAATTGTTTCTATAAGTGTAGTTAGGATTAGACTGATTTTTAATTTATTGATTAACTATAAAGTGCTTATTTTTAGTTTTGATAATAAAATTTTAAAAGCATAGAACTTTTATGGCTGAGTTTTTAGTCCCTGCAAAATTGTGTCTTTTTTGGTTAAATGTGATAGTGTAATCGTTTATCTGAAGGTTCTACGAGCTGATTTTTTTTTTTGAGTTGATAAAGAAAGCAATTTTAAGTCATGAATGGATCTTATCACAATTATACTTTCTTTCTAATAAATAGAAGATATGAATTCGTTTTCTGTTGGCTGAAAACTATAAACTATTTTCCTGCTAGTAGCCTTCTTGGTAATTCC
The DNA here is from genome assembly GCA_963969525.1 of Ontholestes murinus. NCBI lineage: Eukaryota > Metazoa > Arthropoda > Insecta > Coleoptera > Staphylinidae > Ontholestes > Ontholestes murinus. The sequence goes on along the minus strand of OZ018390.1, from coordinate 80,645,294 downwards.
ACGAGTCAAGGGCTGATGGCGTACTGATACCCTGAAGAAGTGCTATTATTGATATTTGTTATTATTGGTCATAATTAATTTGCTGGTGTTTCAAAATACAATCAGAAATGGCTATAAAATTACGTAAATATTGCATATGTTTCTAGTGAACTGTAAAATATAATAGTTCATCAAAACTGTTATGGAACTATCAAGGCTACACTAAGTAAATAAATTATGTATATAGGTAGGTCAAGAGTACGCTAGGATAATGTATAATTTATTATCGTAGGTCAGGAGTACGCTGGGTCTATACATAATTTATTGGGATAGGTCAAGAGTACGCCAGAGCAATACGTTATGTATTATCCTAGGTCAGGAGTACGCTAGAGCAATGTATACAGGGTTTATTGTGAAAGTAAAGCACATGATTTTATTTTATTATTGTGACGTGACTATTATTTGCAGCGGGGTAAAACAGATTGGGAAATGAGGCGAAAGAAGGAAGCGCGAATGAATAAATCTCGCAACGAAACGAAACCTAACCTTAAATCGATTAAATAGTAGATACACAACATGAGGATCGATAATTCTAAAGGATTTAATGAAAACATTGCAATAACATTGTTGACTTCCTTTATACTAAATGACAGCTTTTCAATCTAAGAACGATGTAATAAAAATGCATATTTCTTGAATGACTTTCTCATTTATCATTTGGTGAAATAGTTTCTTTTGTAACCCACTCTTGATAATGTTAAACAAACCAAGTGTAATTTAGAATAGAAATGCAATTGACTATTTGAAAACCTGTTAAAAAAATACTCATTAATACAATTGACTTATAAGGTAATAAATTATAATTAATAATATTTAAGAAAACAATGGCTATATCTTAGCCGGAAACAAAATGCCAGCACACACTGCCATGTTAACACCGCCTACAACTCTTTTGATCTAAATTTCAAAGATATTATAAATATATGTTTTTTGCAGAATTTTAAACTAAAATAAACGAAAGATTTTACTTTTTGAAAAATTATAAACAAAAGTACTCAATCATAGTCATAAAAATGACTTTTCTTACTTAAATTATAATAAAAGAGAGTCGATATTGATATATCTTAGCAGAAATCAAAACGACAACCTTCCCAACTTGAAACTAAATAATAAATATGCAAATTATGATTTGAAAAATCATAAAAATATACTCAAACATAGAATTAACTTAAAATATACAGACTATAATAAAAAGTAGTTGGTTAAGTAATTTTGTGAAATAAAAAACAATTGCTTTGTATCTTAGGACGAAACAGAATGGCAGCCTTTCAAACTTAACCGAAGAAATAAAATTGCAATTAATGTTTGAAAAACTGTTACAAAAATGTACAATCGTATCCCTTGTAGACTTATAGGGTCTAAATTATAATAAAAAAAGCCTTTTTACAATAGATTACTCGAAAATGATTGCTGTATGTTAGCAAAAAATGAAGTGAATATAAAACAATTGCAATTGACGTTTCGAATAATTGTAAAAATAATACTCAATCATAGATTTATCAGATGATGTCAAAACTTGGAACGAATGAATAAAAAGGTAGTTGAAGTTTAAAAAAATAAAATATTCAAATATAAAGTTGACTTTACTTATTTATTTATTGTTCTTTGGTTTTCTTTCTTAAATAATACAGAATAAACATATTAATAAAAATAAAAACATACAATAAATTTTGGGCAAAAGGAGCACAGGCGGAGTTCACAACTTAATATGGTCTTCCACTCAAACCCTCTCTTTACCATGATGTTGAGGGAGCTAGTATCCTCTTCGACATCTGGAATCTTCAATAGTTACTTTTGTTTGGTACATTTTTCTCCTTTTTCGGAGAGAATTTTCTGGCTGTTAATGTCAGCATGACAGATATATAAAATAATAATTATAATTAAAAAGAACTTATTTATAATAATCTCCTGAAAATCAATTGCTGTATCTTAGCAAGAAACCAAATGCCAGCATTCCAAACTTCTTATAAAGGAATAAAATTGCAATTGGAGATTTTTAAAGATTAAAAAAATATACAATAAAATAGAATTTACTTAATATGTCCAGATTATAATAAAGGAAAAACTAAAACAGTTAATTTATACGCTTGAAAAATAAAATTTTCGTTATTGTTCAGAAGATTTTAACATTAATTAACATTAATTGATGTTTATTCATGTTTAGTGTGAATGTGCCCCTGCGAAGGAATGCACCTTTACAGGGTGAGGGTGTTCAGTAGCCTATCATTGAAGTAATATTCGGTTGATGGTTTATTGCTAAGACATTTTGGGATCCATCACTACCTGGAGTGTGAGTCCTTCTTCAAAAGAGTCACTATCTGCTCTGGACAAACTCTTTCACCTCACTTTGTCTTATTCGGCTCCCTAGTCATAGTATTAGTTCTTGTGGGATTGGGGGGCACACATCTGTATCTACTCTACCCCTGTTCGGTTGTAGTATTGTGACCTAGGGCCTGCATTAAGGTTAACTATGCCAGGTCTATTTACGCTGCTGTCTGTGGTCATATTTCGCGGGCGGTATCATTCCTGTATGTCTAGGATTAACCGTCCAAACTAAGGTGGAAGAAAATCATTAGGAAAATAAAGGTAAAACAACATAATTCCGAAGGGTGCATGGCTAAGGAGCAGTTTAATCTACTCTGCATACTCTGGGGCACCTGTCGCACCTCAGATTCAATAGCATTGCAAAGGTATACCGGCTCTGCCGTGGTCGACCATCATTCCGAACAACTCGTGGGAACAGCAATGACAAATCCGAAAAAAAAAATAAGGCCTTGATAAGCTTAGCCTAAATGTGAAAGTGGCCAGCGTAAGAGCGTGTTATAGTATTTCTGCTTTATTTACGAAGAAGATCAGGCCACTAGCTACTTGAAAATAAGGAGAAATGAGTTGATTTCACCGATGCAGGAATTGAACGTAATAATTAGGATACAGAAAATTCTGCGTGGGATGCACATGCAAGTGGATCAGGTGTACAAGCAATTCTCCAACTTAATGAGAAGAAAATATCAACACAAAAGTGGAAATCAAAGACCACATCCACGAGCTGAGGAGTCTTGTCTGTCAGATGTGTATGAAGGATTGGATCATAAATATTGCTCTTCCTTGGTCAGGATCATGGAGGACGCCAATGCTCAGACACTAAAACGACTTCACAAGCAACACAAAAGGAGGGTCGTCAAATGGTAACAGACCTCACGAAACCCCGAGGAGGAACGACGCACCGAAGCTTGCACCCAACGTTACTGGAACAACCTACCACTTCTAATGCAGTTGATGAGGGGGGCTTGATAGCAAAGGGGGAAAATACATCTGTGCGAAAATACCCTCTTAGGTATGGGTAGGGTCATTAAGGCCATTGAGGTAAGCCTCGACGTTCTTCCACAAATTAGACAACTGCCAACCCCGGAGAAAGTAATGCCACCCAGAGCTCTTCTTCTCAACAGACTTAAGTTGGGCACAGGTAGTTGGTAGATAAGCGACTACTGCGATGACTGAGTACGTAAGGACAGCTTCGACCTCAAAGACAGCAACGACACCGGTGGCTTCCCAGACGAGACCGCGACTGGTTGTCTCTATAACCAAATAAGAATATTGGCCAACCCTAATAAGCAGCAGGATGGAGCTGATCGAGGATGTCAACCCGGAGGTTGTGCGAGACCAAATTGCTGAGGTTGTGGGAACAAGATCGGGGTTGCCAGTACGGGAAGGGTCGTACTGGAACTTACATTCTTGGAGCCAACTTCAACACGGGAGAGATCATGAAAGCAGTGGATGGAACACTGGGGGACTTGAGTAGAATACTCCTTAAAAATCTGGTGGATTTAATGGGGTCCAGTTGCGTCGTGGGAGAGAGATAAGTCAAAGTCAGCCCAGTGCTAAAAGTGCTGAAACTTTGGTCACAACAGAAAGAAATGCACGGATGCCGATATCTCCAGCCACTGGCCGCTGTGGTGAGCGATGGTACGTCGCTGGGTGTTGCCAAGCAGTGCAAACCCTGTGAAGGTATAGGAATAGACACAGCGCTTTTGACCAGGGCAATCTGTTGTTTCGACTGCAGGGTGGCAGCCTCTGGGTCGATTGCAAGTAGTACCTGGCGTCAGGAGGGCATTCGAATACGTTGTAAGGTCGACGACCGGAGCAGCGCAGGGCCTACCATCGTCATCTTCTTCCCGGTAAATCTGAACCGCTGATACGCTGCCCATAATGAGCTGGGGTCTAAGATTATCATAATACGTTCTTGGCTTAACTCAACAACAACAACAACAACTATTAGGACTATTACCGAAGTAGTTCGGATTCATCAGGGACTAGTCAACCATAGACGCCCTGAGTCTTTTGATCAGTTTGGCCAACGTGTGCAATCAGGGCTCGTTCAAGGGAAGAAGGCATTACCCGACCATAACGTTTAGAAGTCAAAAATTCCTTCAACTTCATCTCCTGGCTATCGTTAATGGAGGCACTGAGCAGGATCTCTGTGTTGACGTTATCGATTTTACGGATGACATACTTATCGCGATATTCAGGCTATGGAGCTGGTGGCACAGAAGGCTACGAACAGTACGCCTAGTGAATTCGGAACGTGGGTCTAGAAGTTGCAGCTCAGAAGACCAGGTTGTCCAGGTGGCACGCTGGCCAAATCAGGTGGTAGAAGATCTCGTTTCTGTGACAGGACCTAGTGAAAACTCTCAAGTTGAAATTAATAAGATCCACATAGAGGTGAACTCATGGGTTTTAGTGGAAGATCTTTTGATGAAGAGAACTCCACCCGTCCTCCTTTTGACTTAATTTGTATATTTTCATTTATTATAATATAAATTTTGGTATTATTTTGTGAGAAAGGAGTACATAGATATTAATAAAATGAAATAATAAACAGTGGACACATTCAAGGGGCAGTTGTTGGAGCTAGATGTACAATATCCGCAGTTTCAAGGTTAATGTTTTTTGTTTTTGTTCTTGACTTTGTAAAATTTTTGAGCTATATTTTCATTGGTATAAAATTCCTTCTGCAGAATTTTATTATCTTCACAAGTTGTAGATTCGGCTTCCTTAAAATTGGAACAAAAATAGAAGCCATCAATGGCAAAAATATAGCCTGAATGACAAGAATCGTCTGTGGATATTCATCGTCAGCTACAGGGAATAATGGGTTGAGTGGAAGAACACTGCACTGTGAATTCCGACTTCAAGTCTTGCGATTTAAATTTTGAAGTTATTGTGAGTGTATCTATTTTATTTTGTATCATTTTTTTAGTAAGACTTGTAAAGAAATAAACTAAACTAAACTAATCACATTAACTTCATCAAAAACTATGTTTAATAGATTGTTGTACTCTTCTCGAATAGTGCTGACAGATTTTGAAACCTCAACCTCGCGGTTTTCAGACTATTGTGCTTCTTGTGTTAACATCATATCCTCCTTTTCACTGGTTTCTTGTTTTACCTCAGCTGCTTTTATTATCTCACTTGGTCAGCTGGACTGGCTACGTTAAGAAATGAAGGAACGTGTACCATGGGGTGTGCTGATTTTAGACCTGGGAGTATACGACTGTATCTTCGGATGCGATCCTGGTATCGTCCTTACTATTGGACCTTGAGATTAAGGCGATGGCCGAAGTGCACCAGGCAATCAGAACTGAGTCCCGCACAGGGTGAACAAGTAGAATGCTAGGGCTCGTTTTTCAGGCTTCGGTGGTGAAGTACAGCCAGAAGCACTACCACATCCCAAAGTGTCTAACAAGACATGGTTGCTTCATGGCCTACCTGTGCCGCATCACCAAGAGTGTTCCGAGTGGGAAAGTCAGAGAATGCTGTTATAGGACACCATCATCAGGTTAACCAAGTACCTGTGATACTGAAAAGTGTCGAGAACTGGAAGGCAGTGGCTCTTTCTTGCAAGGAAAAAGGAGTGACTGGCAAAGAAGAGGTTTGAGCGTGAACTTTGTGCCTGGAGGGCATTTGACATACGAATTGTGTCAACTGTCCATTGTAAACCCTGTGAATCCCGACTTAAAATGAAACAGTAGAACATCAGTTCGATTTTATGAAGACAATCGTATTGTAAAAGATTGCTTAATTGGTAATGTTTCCTAACAAATAGTGTTCTTTATAATTACACTAACAGAACTACTTAAAATGAACGTTCAAGTGAGTGAAATTTAATAAATTAATAAATTTATTAATATGATTATCCTAAGATATCCTTCAGGACTATAATTTACGATTAAATAAAAAAAAGATTTGATCATTCCCTTTTGTCAGGATCAAACGATATTTCACCTCCCCGCGTTCCTTCCTCCGCCGCCCTAATAATATTCCTCTGCGATTTTTATTACGCCTCGGCTCGCTCGAATTTTTCCCGCACACCACCACCACCGCCACCCCCCCGGTTCGCCCGCCTCGCACGCCGGAAGTTCGAAACAAAGCAACAATTCCGGCACAACCAGTTGACTTATCGATTGTGTACGTGTGCACAAACAACTTGGAAAAATCTCCACGTTCGGTATTTACATGCATTTATATTGAATCATGCCGTGTTGGCACCCTGGAAAAATGCAAAAAGTCTTGTTGGAAAAGACCTCACACACACACATAGAAATAACATACGTGCGCATTTTCTTTCCACCCTCTCACCCTCCTGCTCCTTCTTCGTTTCCCGCGACAGATTTGTTTAATAAAAAGACGAGAGGATCGCGAATAAATTCGTTCCAGGAAAATACGTTTTGCATATGGGGTGGAAATCTTGATTAAAATATTTTTATAGTGAATAATTTAAAAAAAAATACTACGTGGTAATTTATACTTATACTGAATTGAAAATATCGCTATGTTATAACAACAAATTTGAGGTTAAAATATACTATATAGGGAAATTAAAAATCCAGTATGTTGTGTATTCAGTGTGAATAATTTTTATTAAAAAATATAAATATGTTTATATAATAATGGATTATAAACCGAATGCGTGTGTGTGTGTGTATTTAATAAAATTACATATTTCCCTCTCCGTATTGATCAAACTGTAAATTTGTGAATTTCCCAATTACATTACGCAATACAGTTTAATCCGCAGCTGATGTTAAATGCATTACAAATTAAACATTAACATAAAATCAAACATTTGCTAGTGATTAAATATATTTATAGAAGAGGGAATAGAGTTTACAACTTTTTAGCCAGCATTCAGGTCGAGTGTGAATTAATAGTGTCTGCAAAACTATACTAATTCCCAACAGCAAACGAAACATTAAAATAGATAAGGCCGTTCCAACTCCTCTAGCAGAGGTGGTGCTCAAACAAAACTAAATTATTTAACAAAAAGCAAACAGCCGAGAGAAAGGGGTCGGTTCTTGGACGAGGGGCCGGATCTTATCTGCAGCAGTTTGTGCACGAAACATAAACAAATTTCGGGTCGGATAATACCCACACACACACCCAGCCAAACACAATGAGGGAAGAAGGATGGAAAAAAGTACAAATTGGGCGGAAATTCATTTCGGGCTTAATTATATAAATATCATCCCGCCCTTAAGGGGATTGCGGAGGTTAGCTTCTGTTTTGTGTTCGGGGCCGGAAGAATTATTGGAAGTTGAAGTGCGGGCGGTTATAAGGGAGACAATGAAAAATTAGCCACATAAATCTTCCCCTGGGTGTTTTATATATATATATATATAAGGGCCGTTTTTCTAATATTACTTACCTTTTTTTTTCAGCCTCTACTGGTTTATCACGGATTTATAAGTAATGATAATATTTCTTATTATAACTATATTATTATCCTTAATATAATATTTCGATCAAATCAAATAATAAAAGTTAACACTCTTAATAGAAACAGATATTAATATTAGGTTATTAGTAACGCTTGTTTTGTTCCATAATGGAACAAAACAAGTATTACTTTCCACCTAAATTAAATAATGAAAGTCTCTCTTATTATCCTATTGTTTAAAATATTAATTTTCTACTGAACAATTGACGTCTAGACAGAGTCTCGAAAAAAGAAAAACAAATCCCTTAAACTACTTACAGTTTCCATTTAAATTTCTAAAAATATCTAATAATAAAACCAAAAGTCGTTGTTCGCAACATCAAAGAAAACGCGCAGAAATCCGTAGGCGCATTATTAAAATCCCCGTGTTTCATTAAGAATTCCCGTACCCGGGGCTAATTTAAGAATGCGCGCTCCATCTCCCGTTAATAATCTGCAGCGGGAAACACTTAACTACTTAACTAAATGGAATAATCTTCGCGAAATCCCGGCGTATCAAAAGGCGGCGTTCAACCCTGTTGTGCTCGCCCCCATCCAATATTCATACGGCTTATTTAAAGACGTGCGCGCACACTACAGTCAACGTCTGGGGGGACGATAAGAATTAGCCGACACACCCACCCCCCCATTAACGGTGTGCGAACCTGTTAAATGCTCGGCTTTATAATGTGCTAAATGCTGAGGGGAAAAAGGGCGTAAATTTTTTACATTTGGATTAGTTAAATTATCAAAAAGAGGAAAGGATTTATTCGTATTTAAAATAAATTTAAAAAATGGCGATGCAACCTTCATAGTGCAATTATTTTATGTTTGTTTACATTTTACAACTTTTAACTGAAATTCTCGCTTATGTTTTACTGATTGGAGGGTAGATAGACATGATATCATATCATAAATACAATTAGCAAGTAGATCCAGTTTAAACAATCACTTAAGTATCGCATTTCAATTGTTTATTTATTTTTTAAGAAATTACATATTTCTGAACGTGTTTTGTAATTTTGAAGCTAATTTTATTGGTTGATAATTTTCTATAAATTTTTAAATCCTCAATTAGAAATTTTATTTCTTTTTTCTCAACTTTAATAAGTCGCCATTTTGTTTTCAGGTATCGCATTTCTATTGTTTGTTATATTTGTATAAACTACATTTATTTCTAGCGCACTTTGTAATTTTGAATCTTATTTTATTGGTTGATTGCCTTTATACATATATATTTAAAACTTCTGCAAATTTAATTTAAATTTCGGTTTAAACAGTCGCCATTTTATTTCTAGGAATCTCATGACAAATATCTATTCATTGTTCGAAAATTATATTATTTTAAAATGCATTTTATAATTTGTAGTCAAATTCAGAAGGTGAATAATATTTTATAATCTTTCAAATCTTCTACTGTAAATTTAATTTTCTATCATTTCAGTTTAAACAGTGGCCATTTTTTTTATAGGTATTGCATTTCAATTGTTTATAATTTATTTAGGAAATCACATATGTTTGAAAGAGTTTTGTAATTTTGAAGTAATTTGTATGCGTTGATAATTTTCTACAATTATTCAAATCTTCGATTGCAATTGTAGTTGTTTTCGTTCAACTTTAAACAATTGCCATTTTGTTTATAGTAATCAAATGACAATTATTTAATAATATTTTAAAAAATAATTTATTTCTGATCGTTATTTATAATTTTAAAACTAGCTAAGTTGATTGTTACCATTTTTATAATTTTTTAACCCTTCAATGAAGAATTTATTTGGTTTCCTTCAAGTTTTAATATTTATCATTTTGTATACAGGTACCGTATGTCAATTGTTTACAAATTTTCTTGAAAAATAAAATATATAAAACGTTTTTTGTAATTTTAAAGCAATTTTAATAGTTTTGGATAACTTTTTAAATATTCGATTGTAAAATTCATTTTTATACCTTCAAATTTCAATAGTCGCCATTTTGTTTACAGGTATCGCATATCAATTGTTTATTTATTTTTACAAAAATACATTATTTCTAAACAATTTTTGTAATTTTTAAGCAAACATTGTAGGTTGTTAATTTTTTATAAGAATTTAAATCCTTCATAAGCAAATTTAATTTATCCACGTTCAACAGTTTCCATTTTGTTATGAAGCAAATTCCTTGAGTTGATAATGTTTTAGAATTTTTTAAATTCCCAATTGCTAATTGAAGTTTCTTTCGTTTCGGTTTCAATCGACATCATTTTGTTTACAGGTATCACAGATTGGATTTTTTTTCGATTTTCAAAATTAAACATTATTTCTAAATGTATTTAGCTAGATATTTTTTTAGCTATTTTTAAATCATTGCCACCCAATTTTCGTTAATTATCCAAAAATTAATTTTTGCAATAGCTAACATTTACTTCCAAAACTGAAACTTATTTTAGTATTTTCTATAGACGTGTAAATTTTGTCTTTGTTTTTAATTAGAGAAGATTTAATTTTAATATTTAAAACATGTTTATTTTTAATTTTTCTGAAATCTTCTAGTAACTTTGAGGTTCCTCAAATATCTTTCCTAATGACTTTTAGATTTTTATATAAAATTTTCTTTTCTAAAAAATTCTTGTGAGTCTTTCTAGAGATTTCAGTAATTTTCTTACTGTTTAAGTTTAAGAATTTCTAAAGAATGTATTTTTTTGTGAGAATATCTAATCTTGCTTAGTATTAGAATTATTGTTTATAATTTGTTATATTAATTCTAAAATTTTATATTCTTGCAGATTCCTTTAATTTTTTTTTAAATCTTCACCCTTTATTTTTCGGAATTACTAATACATTCCAAGATTATTTTTTTGATCTTATATCTTCCATCTTCTCATTTTCTCTTTCGTCTTTTCTTTTAGTTTGTCTACACCTTACATATGTCTTTCTACATAAACTACAAATAGTGCTTAATTGTTAGGGAAAATAAAGACAAAAGTGTATCGATGATTTAAAAAGTATATCTAAGTATTTTGATGATAGATTAAATTTGTATGTAGGGTGGGTGGGTGGCCTCTAATTATTGAAGACTCTCAAACTCTATTATTATCGTAATTTGGAAGAAAATATCCTGAATTTCTAGAATATTTGAAAGAAACATTTTAAAACTCTCAAAAAAAATTTCCATAATACAAAAAAGAAACTACTGGAAATTTTTACAACCGTTGAAACATATTTTAAAAATTTGCAATGACTAACACATTCTGGAAATCTGCTTAGAAGTTTCTAGAAAAGTTAAAAAATATGATTTAAAACAAAAAAGATCCTAATAAATAAAAAATTATTTAAAAAATCATAGAAATTTAGAAGAAAAATTATTACAAATTCTTTAATTAAAAATTTTTTAAAACTACCAAAGAAAATTCTAGAAATCTAGAAGGGAAGTTTAATCTGAATGCAAATTACTGAAAGTTCCCTGCATTTTCCACAATATTCTTTAAATGTTCTTCAATATTCCAACAATTTTTATTCCAGATTTCCAGAATATTGCAAGAGATTTTCTTCTAAACATTCATAATTCCTAATTTCATTTTAAGCGAAAATTACCAAAAAAATGTAAATCAAACAGAGACATTACAGTAACATTGAAAAATTCACAAAGATAATTTATAATTTTTCTAATTAAAAAAAAAATCCTGCAAAATTTTATAAACTCGTATAGTAATGTATTAAATTTAAAAATAAATACTTACATATTTTTCTATAATCATCCTTCTTCAACATTAAAAAAAAAAATAGAAAAATAAAAGCTCGACATTTAAAAACTTCAGTAAAACCTTAATAATTATTTATTTAATAATTTTACAATATTCTGGCAATATATTATGTTTTTATTTTAAAAAATTAATTTCAAACTATAAAATGTAAATTTCTTTTCTGAACTTAGCCATTTTGTTATTCTCAGTGATGTAGCAATTAATCTTACAAAATATTAAAATCACATGGTTTTGAATATATTTAGAACTTTTAAGTCAAATTTTACTACTTATACATTTTCCTAGTCTTTAAATCTATGTAAATGTAAATTACACTTTTTCCAAGATTTGATTTCTAACTGTCAGCGTTTTACTTTTAGCTAGGATATATCATTTGTTCTTACTGTATATAATAAAATCATGTTTCTTCTAATAAAATTTCTAATTATAAGTATAATTTTATGCCTGATATTTATTTTAGATATTTTGAAATCGTAGAATGCAAATTTCTTCGTTTCCTGATTTAATGTTTTGAAGAGCACCATTTTGTTTTTCACTGAGATATGGTAATTATATTTACACTGCATCACAATTACATATAACTTTAAATTAATTTAATAATTTTAAGAAAAAATTTTATATTAATATATTTTTTTGGAATCATTAAAAGTGAGGAATGTAAATTTTCTATTTCAAAGATTTTATTTTTGAACGTCACGTTTTTGTTTTCAGCTACAATACAGCAATTGTTTTCATAGTATATAAAAATACATGTTTTTATAATAAATTTAGTAGCTATAAACATAATTTTATGACTGATATGTTTATTAAAATTTTGGAAAATATGAAACGTAAATTTCTTTATTTTCAGATTCAAATTTTGAGCGGTGCCATTTTATTTTCCGTTAAGATTTGGTAATAATGTTTATGGCATATTAAAATTACATGTTTTTAAAAATAAATTAACTTATTTCTAAATAAATTTTCATATTGATAAATTTTTTGGAATCATTCAAAATGAGAAATGTAAATTTTCATTTTCAACGATTTTATTTTTGAACGTCACGTTTTTGTTTTCAGCTACAATACATCAATTGTTTTTACATTATATAAAAAGTACATGCTTTTTCTAATAGATTTAGTAGTTTTAAGAATAATTTAATTGTGGATAACTTTTTTAGATTTTTCAAAAATATGAAACATACATTTCATTAATCCAAGATTTAAATTTTGAGCGTCGCCATTTCGTTTTTCGTTAAGATATCGCAAATATATTTACGGCATATTAAAATTATATACTTTTAAAAATAAATTTACTAATTTTTAGATAAATTTCTACGTTAATAAATATTTTGGAATCATTTAAAATAAGGAATGTAAATTTTCCTTTTCAACGATTTTATTTTTGAACGTCACTTTTTTGTTTTCAGCTACAATACAGCAATTGTTTTTACAGTATATAAAAAATGCATGCTTTTTGTAATAAATTAAGTAGTTTTAAGAATAATTTGATTGTGGATAACTTTTTTAGATTTTTCGAAAATATGAAACGAAAATGCTTTATTCCAAGATTAAATTTTTAAAGCGGCGCCATTTTGTTTTTCGTGATAATTAGGCAACTATGTTTACGGCATATTAAAATTACACATTTTCAAAAATGAATTTACTAGCTTTTAGACAAAATTTTACGTTGATAAATTTTTTGGAATCACTCAAAGTGAGGAATGTAAATTTTCTTTTTTGACGATTTTATGTTTAAACGTCGTCTTTTTTGTTTGAAACTACAATACAGCAAGGTGATCTGTAATTAAAGTTAATATGTGTATATAAGGTGGGTGGGTGGCCTGTATCCCACCCTCCAGTCAGTAAAACATTATCAAAAATTATTTGTATGAATACATTAATTAAAAATTATTTTGTGTTTGTTTATATTTTACATCTTCTAACTAAAACCCTCGTTGATGTTTTACTGTTTGGAGGGTGGGATAGAGGCCTCCCACCTACCCTACATATACATGATAATTTTAATTGCTAATCGTTGATGATTTTCCTGCTAAAAACTATTAAACCCTTTATGTATTCGGGCTATTTCCCTCAGACTAAAATCCACCTCTTTTATACTAACAATGTGACTTTTTTGAAAAGCACTTAATTGATGAAATCAACAGGTTTAAATATACTGAAGGGCTCAGAAAGGATCAGAATAGAATACAGGTGACTGAATATTAACATTATTAAATTTGCTTTATTTTTCGGATAAGTGTAAAAATCGTACACAAAAGATTGAGATAAAGCAGTAAAAACGAACTCTTTTTTCTTTCTAAGGTGAATAAATCATGCGTATTTGTTGCTGGATTAAACCACATCTAAAAGGTGTTGCATTACTTTTCGGTTCGAGTATAACTAGAGAAGATGTTAATAGGTTAATAATAGTAGATAGTGCTTTAATAAAGAGAAGGATATAATAAATCTAATTTATGTCATAACTTACCAATTGGGTAAAAATTTACAGAGTTTTAGCGTCGCAGTTTTCAATTTTTACTTACTTACAATAGGAAAATCGTCTTTTATCTCCCTGTCTTTATCTTCATGTACATTTTTTACATTTTTAACATTTTCTGTTAGTAATATTAGTAATAAAAATGTTATTAAGTCCTTTATCTTGTAGAAAATTAACTGATGATTAGAAAAAAAACACGAAAACATTTCGTAAATTGTAGATATAGATTGTAGTTTTCTGTTAGTGTTTTCATTGCAAATTTATCCTAAAATATACGTAATAGTCATAAATAATAGGACTTTTTTTTCTTTCTGTCCTTATTTTGTATATATCACTAATATTAGTACATTCTGAGAAAATTATTTATTTTTTGCAAATAATAATTGTCTAAACAATTATTAAACATAAAAAATTTACATATTTAGAAAATTACAATTACTCAAGCACAAGTAATTCTGTTTTCCTCGTCGTAATCAAAGGAGCCGCTCGTTACGCAATATTATATAAGTGTGATGAATATAATATGCAAAATAACACAATTAGCGGCGGCAAACTTGGGGACGCCATCGTCGTCAGCGTCGTCGGCGTCGGCATTACAATGACAAAAGAGACTTGGAATCGTCTATTAATCCGAAATGTAACATCCGGAAACAATTCGAATTTTGTAACGTTATGAGGGGGTCGAGATTCTGCAGCGTATAAACGGGCCGCAACGGTTTCACACCCCCGCGCGCGCCGCCCCCAACATCCTGATATACGTATTTCGGAAACCGGGCTCCGCCGTACTAACCCATTATAATAGAAACTCTAATGTTTCCTTTATTACCGAGCGAGCTTTCCCAGGGCTGCACCGAAAACAACCTGCATGCGATGAATAAAATCATTTTTAGGTCAAAGGGGTTGAACCGATACTGCATGAATTATACATGCTCGTACTCAATAGCAACGAGCAACGAAAATTCTTACATGATAAACCTAATTTTTCAGTAGGGTAAGGTAATTAAGTACTAAAAATTCATTAACAACGAGTTAACGAGTTTGCCAACTCAAATATACACACAGACTGTCTGTGTGTGTGTGTACATACGTAGGGTGGAAAAAATTGTATGAGGACAAAACGTAACATGCAAATGTAAACACATTCGTGAATTTAAAAGCCGCCGTAAAAACCCAATTTAAATTTCGGACGGTTAGTGGATAATTAGTAGTTCGGGATACGTTACTGGACGGCTTAATTAAACACTGGGAGGGTGTTAATAAAATTTTCAAAGCTATATAGTTTTTTTTTAATGAGAATCATCAACTCTTTTGGGATTAAAAAAAATATATTATTACTATTAATAATCACTAAATTAAATAAATATCAAAGAATTACTCGATTTTCTAGGGTTAATAATTCTATGAAATAATTGTCTCCTTTCGCGAAAATTAAGCCGTTAATTATAATTTTGATTGCGGCGGTGCGACCGCAAAAAGTGTAAACGAGTTGAAGTACTCGAGGCGGTAAGTAGTAAAACTTAACATCATGACTATTTAATTAGAATCCATAAAGTAAACCCGGGCGATTCGTTCGCGACTTAATGAAGTTGAACTTTGTAAAAGCACTTAAAGACTAATTCCCGTTCGCCTTCCGACATCCGGCAACATAGATCTCTGCGGTCGCCACCCCCGCCACCCCCTCGCACTGCACTGTCATCGTTCCGAACCAATAATGGGGTTCTCGCAGGCCGCAACTAATCGGCCAGAGATTGGCGCTCCCCTTCACCCCACTCGAACCGATACCCACGTCCTGAAAATGTTATCGATGGCCTTACAATCAACTTATAGGAATGTTATCCTTTTTCTCCTTCCTTCTTTATTTTTCCGTGGAAATAATCAATTCTCCTAATGAATGTATTAAGCTACGCTGAGGATTTTTAAGGTAGTTGATTTTTTTAATAAATTTATTACAATTTTCGTTTCTTTAATTTAATATTTGAAGCGTTTTCATGAAAATTTCAATTGAGATAATCTACGAGGGATGGTAGGAAAGTAGTACCCGTTTGTACCGTGGTGCGTAGCGCTGGTGGATAGAGTTGTCGCTGGATGTACGGTAACATCACTTGAATATTGGTGAGTATAATTATTAAATGATTAATTGTGGAGGCGATTACTTTGTGGTACATCTTGAATATACTGAAGAATGAAAACAAAGTGATCCTGTTTTCTTTCTTCAGTAAAATTATTGATTTGATGATGAGGAATTAAAAGCCGTGATTTATAGGATTGATTATTGAAGATTAATATGTAATCTAGCAAATGATTTTGATTAAAATTCATATTATTTAAATTACGTTCGTTAATAAAGATAAAAGCACACCCACACTAACATTTGCTTTTCTATAGAGAGGAGTTGATGAAAGAGGAAAGTGTACGTTTCTAAAACGGTCCTCGTCCTATAATTAGCCTTCCTTTCACACACCCGGACATCATATTTAATGAGTATTAAATAGTGACAGTCGGGCCGCCAATTAAAACTAAAACGTGCGTGAGTTATTAATTTCGAAAAATTTCTTTCTGGCAGCGCGAGCGACGCACTTAAATTAGCCACACTTTGCACAAATGGTCCGCTCGCAATTAAATCGACGACCAGAGGCGATGACAACATCCGTTTTGGGAATAGAAAATATTAAGCCTTTCGTGTTTCCTTTTCATTTAAGTTTATCATCTCTATAATAACTACTAAGAATTCTATGTACAAATGATTAAAATTAAGATCAATTATTTCCGTATTTACGAATAACAGAGAGGTAATAGCTCCCCGATGAGATTTATTAATTGGCAATTACCGGGAGGGTGGAAGGGGCGGAGGGAAAAAAAATGGGCTCTGCTCGCTATCGGTCCGAATTTAAAATTAAAATTGGTTCGGGACCGTAAGAAAAAAGAAACGGAGCGACGGATTAAGAAAATTAGTTTAGGGCTAAGTTTCCATTATGTATATTTTAACCGGATTAACGCAGACAAAGAGGGTGGGACTGCCGGCGTCCCCCGGAGACCCCTGATTCTTTTAACGAACCAATTAAGCTGTATGTGCCAGGACGGAGATAAGCCGTGTCCTCGAGGGGACGACTCGGAGAGGAGAAGAAGAAGAAGACAACGAAGAGGAATCTATAAACCGCAGAGCGACGTATTATTATTTTAAATGATTTTTTTCGCTCTCCCCCGTCCGGAAGAGAAAAAGAATTTAATTAACAAACAAATCATTTTGTTCTTAATTGTCGCCGCTCCACGGGCCTCGACCTTCCTTTAATTATCACTTCGTTAAAGGGGGCTTTCACAACAGAACCGGGAGGGCGCGATTTTTCATTCGGATCATTTGAATAACGAAGTAATAAAGGTTTAATGTTATTAATTCGGCGACGACGTTATAACGTTCTTGGCGTTTCTTTAAGAAGTGCGAATTATTAAATTCTACCAATGAAAATTTGCAGAAAATTACGTAAGCCTTTAATCCTCTTTCTTATCTAGGGATTATTTATGCGCTTCGTGGGAATGTCATAGTGAGATGCTGAAGAATAGTGAAGGGAAAAATGTAAAAATGTCAACGTGAGCAGGAGAAACTAGCCAATTTTAGAACCTACTCTAACCTTGAGATAAGACAGGTGGTAAAATAATGTACCAAGATTACGTCAATAAAAACAATTCATCAAACTCACAGCTACAAAGTGCTTGAACTCACAAGTAACGAGGTAAGAACTTTCACGGGACTCATGAAAGGGCATTGTGCTCTCCAAAACCATTTGTGGAAAATGGAAAAAGAGTAAAGTGTCACAACTGTCCACAAGCGTTTTTCATACTTCAGTAGGTACCAATTATCTCACGAAGACGTGAGCAGTATCACCCCAAGAAAATTACCAGATTCATGAAAGACGTAGGACTGCTTGGGAAGTAAGTTGTTAAGGGTAGAACAATAAATCTGTTAAATCGCAGTTTACTAGAGGCTAACACACCTCACTAGGACCCTATTTAACCTATATAACCGAACCTTGAGGGATGACGGTCTTGAGGAGATTCTAGAATCGACTATTTCAAGATCCTAACCTTGACATGACCTTGACCTTATAATCTGAATGTACACAGAACGACACTGACCACTGTTCAGTTTGCTCTGAACGTAACACGTTTAAGAGAAGTTTTTTTGAGAAGTGTAATTTTTATGTTATTTTCACCTAAAGTTTTGTGTCGTTCTAGTTCAACTTTAAGAGATTTATAATTTGGTTTTTGGTAAGGTATACGATCAGTTGTTATAAATGACTGTGTATACCCGTTATGTGCTACTTAATTAGATCATTATATGTAGGGTGGGTGGGTGGCCTCTATTTCACCCTCTAGTCAGTAAAGCATCATCAAAAATTATTTTGTGTGCATACGTCAATTAAAAAATGCAATTATTTTATGTTTATTTACATTTTACAAATTTTAACTAAAACCCTTGCTTAAGTTTTACTGATTGGAGGGTGGATAGAGGCCACCCACCCACCCTACAAATACATGACAACTTTAATTGCTAATCGTTGATAATTTTGCTGCTAAAAACAATAAAACCCTTTATGAAATAAAAAACAAAACAAAATCAAAATTTAAGTTTAAACAGAAATGAGTTTCTATAGTTAATCTTATCTAATTTAGATTTAAAGTCTGTCCACCCATCAAGCATACATTTTTAATTAATTTACTCACTCAAACATTTTACCGTTTTAATTTCCTATTTATTCAAAAAGTTTTGTAATTAATTTCATTAGATACACCGAGACGATAAGGAATTATAGTTTATATGTATATGTAAGGTGGATGACTGGCCTCTATCCCACCCTCGTATCAGTAAAACATCATCAAAAATTATTTGAATTAATTCTATAATTACAAAATTAAAAATGCAATTATTTTGTGTTTGTTTATGTTTCACAACTTTTAACTAAAACCCTCGTTTATGTTTTACTGATTAGAGGGTGGATAGTGGCCACCCACCCACCCTACATATACATGATAACTTCAATTGCTAAGCGTTGCTGATTTTGCTGCTAAAAACAATAAAACCTTTTATATAATGAAATACAAAACAAAATCAAAATTCAGCTTTAAATATAAATGACTTTCTATTATTAATTATATCTAATTTAAATTTAAAATCTGCCCACCCATCATACATGAAATTTTTACTAATTTACTTACTCAAAAACTTTACCTGTTTTCTCAAAAAGAAATTGTAATTAATTTCATTGGATACAACGACACAATAAGGAATTATAGTTCATATGTATATGTAGGGTGGGTGGGTGGCCTCTATCCAACCCTCCAACCAGTAAAACATCATCAAGAATTATTTCAAAGGTTTGTTTGAATAAATATATTAAATTTTGAAATAATGTTATGTTTATTTAGATTTTACAACTTTTAACGAAAACCCTCGCTCATATTTGACTGACTGGAGGATGGATAGTGGCCACGTCTGCCCACCCATCATTCATGGAAATTTTAGTAATTTATTCAAAAAATTTACTTGTTTAATCTCTGTTTTACTCAAAAATTTTGTAATTAATTTTATTGGTAACCTCGAGACGATAATGAATTATATTTTATATGTATATGTAGGGTGGGTGGGTGGCCTCTATCCCACCCTCTAATCAGTAAAACATCATCAAAGATTATTTAAAATTTAAGTTTAAATATAAATAACTTTCTATAGTTAATCTTTTTAATTTAGATTTAAAATCTGCCCACCCATCATGCATGAAATATTTACTAATTTACTCAATCAAACAACGGTTAGCCATTGAAGTTATCATGTATATGTAGGGTGGGTGGGTGGCCTCTATCGCACCCTACAATCAGTAAAACATCATCAAAAATTATTTGAAATATTTGTTTGAATGAATCTATTAAATTTGCAATAAAGTTATGATTATTTACGTTTTACAACTTTTAAATAAAACCCTCGCTAATATTTTATTGATTTGAGGGTGGATATAGGCCACCCACCCACCCTACATATACATAACTTTAATTGCTAATTTTTGCTGATTTTGTTGCTAAAAACAGTAAAATCCTTTATGTAATAAAAAGTGAAACAAAATCAAAATTTACGTTAAAATGTAAATAACTTACTATAATTAATTTTATCTTATTTAGATTTAATGTCTGCCCACCCATCATTAATGAAATTTTAATTTTAATTTTAATCACTCAGGTAAAATACCTTTTTAATTTCTCCTTTATTCAAATAGTTTTTTAATTAATTTCATTAGATACATCAAGGCGATAAATAATTATAGTTTCTATGTATATGTAGGGTGGGTGGGTGGCCTCTATCGTACCCTTCAATCAGTAAAACATCATCAAACATTATTTGAATTAATTCTATGAATACAAAATTAAAAAATGCAATTATTTTGTGTTTGTTTATGTTTCACAACTTTTAAGTAAAACTTTCGTTTATATTTTACTGATTGGAGGGTGGATAATGACCACCCACCCTCCCTACATATACATAATAACGTTAATTGCTAATCGTTGCTGGTTTTTGCTGCTAAAAACAATAAAATTCTTCATGAAATAAAAAGCAAAACAAAATCAAAATTAAATTTTGATTATAAATGATTTTCTATAGTTAATCTTATCTAATTTATATTTAAAGTCTGCCCACCCATCAAGCATACATTTTTAATTAATTTACTCACTCAAAAATTTTACCTTTTTAATTTCTGTTTTACTCAAAAAGTTTTATAATTAATTTTAGTGTAACCTCGAGACGATAATGAATTATAGTTTATATGTATATGTAGGGTGGGTGGGTGGCCTCTATCCCACCCTCCAATCAGTAAAACATCATCAGAAATTATTTGAATTAATTGTATGAATACAACATTAAAAATGCAATTATTTTGTGTTTGTTTATATTTTACAACTTTTAACTAAAACCCTCGCTAATGTTTTACTGACTGTAGGGTGGATAGTGGCCACCCACCCACCCTACATATACATAATAACTTTAATTACTAATCGCTGCTGATTTTTCTGCTAAAAACAATAAAATCCTTTATGTAATTAAAAATGAAACCAATCAAAATTTAGGTTTAAATATAAATGACTTTCTATAGTTAATCTTATTTAATTTAGATTTAAAGTCTGCCCACCCATCAAGCATACATTTGTAATTAATTTACTCACTCAAAAATGTTACCTTATTAAATTATGTTTTACTCAAAAAGTTTTGTAATTAATTATATTCAAAACCATGAGACGATGATGAATTATAGATTATATGTAAATGTAGGGTGGGTGGGCGGCCTCTATACTACCCTCCAATCAGTAAAACATCATAAAAAATTATTTGAAAGGTCTGTTTGAATACATCTATTAAAATTTGCAATAATGTTTTGTTTATTTACATTTCACAACATTTAATTAAAACTTTCGTTTATGTTTTACTGATTGGAGGGTGGGTTAGAGGCCATCCACTAACCCTATACATACATGATAACTTTAGTTACTAATTGTTGGTGAATTCTTCATCATATTACTTTCCCTATAGAGAATATATAGGGAAAGAATTGTTTTCAAGAATTTTTTTTGAAATTCTCTTTTACCAGAATTAAACGTCCCCTGAGGTCATTATTTCCTGGGAAAAAAAATTGTGTTTGCAGGGGTGTTTGTCTGTGTGTCTATTGGTGAGTGCACAAGACCTTGGTGAAAACTTTTTCAGAGAAGGACGATATCGTCATAAAGGCTCGACACAATTCTGTCCAAAGACCACTCCAACAGCATCGAGCTAATTAAAAAACCTGATGGGAGCTATGCAGAGAGGAAGGTCACAATGTTCTGCTAAAGACGCATTTCCCAGGATTAACATTTGTAAACTCTCAAGAAAATACTACTCAATCCACCCTACTTACTAGAGAAAGAAACACTAGCTTTAAGCTTGACATTCCAATGGAATTCAAAGAGCCTTAACTCGTTTCTAAAACAACATAAAGAGCAGTTCCCTAAAGGCAAATCCGATTCATAGACAGCAGTTTACCTATCAATCTGTGGATGTACTGCAGACATAGAAGCTTGACTGCAACGTATATATTAAAAGTGCAGCCATCGATATACCCACAATAATATGGATCAAGACCATACTTGAAAACCGTAAGAACATCGCAGGTATAGGGAGTGAATCAGAAATGGTAATCCTCAAGGCGGGGTTCTATGGTCCCTGTTATAATTTATCGTGGCAGCCCTCAATACCATAGTAAATTAGTACCTGAGGAAAGACTACAATGTCAAGCCTGATAAACTCTGGTGGTAAATCATAGGTACCGAAATCCAAAATGATACAGGGAAGTATATTATGCTAGTAAAGTCCACTAGTATGGTGGGTTAAGACTAAACAAGTAAAGTCACAAAAGAAGCTTCAAACCCTTCAGAGAGAGACCTGTCTTGGCATCACGGGGTCTTCGCACATCACCCCCTCTGTAGCATCTACTTCCCCTGCACGGATAAATCAGAAAAAAAGGCCTAATAAATGCGATTGAAACTGGACACGCGTAGATTCGGGCGCTCAGAAATTCTGAACCTGATTAAAGCAGAATTCCTAACACAATTTTTATTCATTTCACTTCCCTAACTAGTTGCATTCACACGATCATTCTCGGGCTTCCAATACTACTGTTCTTGTTTATGTTCCCTAATTTTTCCTACCCCTATCTCCACCATTATTGGCAAGTGGTTTGATCCCAAGACTTCTTCTACTTCCATTTTTCTAACTTCTTCTCTGTTTATCCTCTGTATTATCAACGACTGACGATCCTTATTGTTCAATATACGTCTTCTTCCCTTCATAATCACCTTCAGTGCACCCGTTTAACATTTCCCATCCCTCTTCTATTAACCAATTCCCCATCCTCCTTAGTTTAATTTATCCTGAGACGATCTCACTATTAGCTTACCCTTATCATTTCCCCATTCTTGCAATAAAATCTGCGCAATTAAATTTTGTTAATTTTTAACGCTCAGGCTATATATTCTAAGAAAAATCCTACCTACTGCGCCAATTAAATCTTGCTCACGTTTAACGCAATTAATTCGTCTAGACCATTTTTTTAAACTGTTTTAATTTCGCTAATTTTTAACACACATTCTTCCTTACAAACTGTATGAAGTCAAACGTCCTAAAATATAAAATACCATCTAAACAATACCAATTACAATTTAAACGCATTAATTATGTAAATGTTAATTACGATCCACCTTTCTTTCTTTCTCTTTTTTGTTTGTTGGGATAATAAAGCTGTAATTTTAAATGTTCCGAATGTAAAACGATGATAATAATTAACCGGCCCCTGCGAAGACCAAAGAATGGTCGTATATATTTATAAACGTGTCGTCCCTGTTGGGTCATTTGCGAGTCTGCCGTTTTAAAAATTTCACGATTACAACGGCATCTTTTCCAGGCGAAAAGTCCCTTTTTAAATATTTTATGGACGGTCCTCGAGCACATGTATATTTATACCGGGGTGTACTTTTTTTTTTCCTTATGAAAAAAATACAGCGAAAGAGAGCGAACAAAGGGCCACTCCTGAAATATTCCTTAACGCGCTTACACATCCGCATCCCTGCAGAATTTATATATTGTATATACATATATATATATATATACGTATGTATAAAAATATGGAGATAAGAATTATTCTAATCAGAAAATTCTTATCTTGCGCCGGATAAATTTATATGAAGAGGACGCGCGCCCTTATGGCCTCGCCTTGCCTTTCTGCGACGCGACCCCCTGACTTATGGGCCCGATCCAGATTCGGCGAGATTGCTTTATATTTATATAATCTTCCCGAAGGAAAGGGGATTTAATGTTCCAAAGAAAATTTTTATCGCATTTATTGCACGGTTAATATAATAAAAATAAAAAACATTGTGAATCCCCCATCCATTTCTTTTATCTCCTGGAAAATATCGTTAAAACGCGAGGTGTTTTATTCACTGGATAATTCTCAAAGAAAACACAATTGAATATTTAAAAATTTGAAAGATAAAAAAATATCCTTAGCAAATACTTTTTTTCAAAAACTATTAATTCATTAATTTTCACTAAAAATTATTAGTATTACATTAAAATATTTATTTCTACCAATTTTCTTTACAGAATTTAATTTTGTAGAGGAAAAGTAGAAACAACAATTATGCTGCACAAATTGAGAATCAATACTCCGTAAGCGTAATTTCGCATGCAGTAAACAAATTAGGCGCGGAAACAAATTACAAAATCCACGGGAAGTTCTTCGGCTCGGAAACATAATTTATCCATTTGTGTTTCTGCTTAATTGAAATTAGAAAAGACAAGACGGATGATGCCATCAAAGTTTTCGAAGACAAACTTGGACTAACTAATAATTAAGACGTACACCTCACCCCCCTCTCCGGGCCCATCCTACACCCCACCCCCCTGCCCTCCCAATCCCTTGACCTTTTTTTCCCTCATCCTCATCCCCGTCCTCTGCAGGGTCGCTCATGGACGGACGGGAATTTATCGTGCAACAAATTCAATCTAAAAACTTTCGCAATGAAAACAGGATCGCTTACGAGGACACGCTGTAAATTTTGTTATCGGCCTAAAACGAGAGAGAAAGATAGATAAAGATGCAGAGGGGAAAAAGTCATTAATTAATCTTTAAAGTGGGTCGATCTGTAATTGGTTTTAAACGGCGACTTATACAATCAGAATTTATTATATAAAATTATTACTTTCCCTATATAAAAGTTTAAAATTAAATTTCTTTTATTTCATATATTTTTATTTTTGATGAATATAATAACATTTTTTTAAAGAATCTCTTTTATTTTTTTAGTAAATTTCATTGTTTTATTATTTTCTTAAAAAAAGTAACTACTTTTTTTAAGGAAGATGTTGATTCTTTGGAAAATTATAAATAGTCCTTCAAAAAATTCAAATGATTTTGTTTTTGGAAATATTTATTATCTTTTTAGAAAGAATTACTACTTTTTAAGTAAATATATATTTTTAGGAAATTTTTAAATTCAAGATATTTAAATTTGTTTACTGTCGAAACATTCAATTGTTTTAGCTCTTTGTCAATGGCAACAGTTTTACTGTTAGATTTTTTAGATATTATAATAATCGTTACGTTAAACTAGATTAAACACAATATTAACTTAACCTTTCATAAATTTGAATATTACTTATTCTATCGTACTCTTGACCTACCTCAACAAACAATGCAATGACCTCTCTCGTACTCCTGACCCGCCCGAACAAATTATACGTTGAGGTAGGTCAAGAGTACGCTGGAGTTTAGCCGGGAAAATAGGCGCTAGGTTAACGCACAGTTTATTGGGGTAGGTCAAGAGTACGCTCGGTTAAATAAACCAAAAAAGGACGGCTTAATTTTTTTCAATTTTACTAAAAACAATTAAAAATTTCTAAAAGCAATTTTAAAACAGTTAAAGTTCGAATTTTAGCTTTTTAATAATAAAATATATAAGTCCTTTACGTTGTAGAAAATTAACTGATGTTTTTGTAGTCTTAATAAGACTCATTTATTGTAGATTTTACGAAATATTTTCGTATTTTTTCCAATTATTTAGCTTTTTACTTGATTACAATAAATTTGATTGTGGGAATCCATTGGTGCAAGAATTTCCATAATGTAATAATGATTTTGGAAGTTATCCTGGCTAAACTGAAAAACGATTGAAGTTCGAATTTTATATTTTTACTTGATTTAAATAAATTTAATTATAGGAATCCATTGGTGCAAGAATTTGATAATTATTTTGAAAGTTATTGTGAAAAAACTAAAAAACAATTTTAGTCTTAGAGATAAATGTATTTTTCAATAAATATTGAAGAAATAGTATTTGGGGCGATTGTTATTTTCATTTTTTTACAGCTAGCACAAAAAAAATGATTGAAATTATCTTCTCTTTTTTATTGGATTTTCCAAGAATTTGAAGATGTGTTTTCTATATGTTTAAAGAAAATCTTAATGCTGAATGTATTTTCAAATTGATATTGAAGAAATCGTATTTGTGGCAATTGTTTTCCTATTTTTTACAGCTTGAACAAAGAAAATCGAATTAAAATTATCTTCAATTTTTCATTGGACTTTGTATGAATTTAAAGATGGATATTCTATAATTTTTTTTAAAAGTCTCAAAGGTGAATGTATTTTTTAATACATATTGAAAAAATATGAAAAATCGTGTTTGTAGCAATTGTTTTTCTGTTTATTTACAACTCGAAATTGAATTGAAACTATCTTCCATTTTTCATTGGATTTTCTAAGAACTTTTAATGATTTTTTAAAGAGCCTTAAAGACGAATGTATTTAATAGATATTGCGAAAATCGTATTTGTGGCAATTGTTTTTCTATTTCTTCACAGCTCAAAAAAAAATCGAATTTAAATTGTCTTCACTTCATCTTTTCATTGGATTTTCTAAGAATTTAAAGATGGATATTCTATAATTTTCTAAAGAGTCTCAAAGGTGAATGTATTTTTTAATACATATTAAAAAAACATCATGTTTGTAGCAATTGTTTTTCTATTTATTAACAGCTTAAAATTGAATTGAATTAAAATTGTCTTCTATTTTTTATTGTGTTTTCTAAGAATTTAGAGATAGATTTTTTATAATTTTGCAAAGAGTCTTAAAGACAAATGTATTTTAAATTGATTTTGAAGAAATCGTGTTTGTGGCAATTGTTTTTTTTATTTATTTACAACTCGAATAAAAAAAACCTAATTCAAATTAACTTCTGTTTTTCATTGAATTTTCTAAGAATTTAAAGAAGTATTTTCTATAATTTTTTAAAAATTCTTAAAGGTGAATGTATTTTTTAATACATATTAAAGAAATCGTGTTTGTGGCAATTGTTTTTCTAATTATTTACAGCTCGAATAAAAAAATTCCAATTGAAATTATCTTCTCTTTTTCATTGGATTTTTTTAAGGATTTAGAGATAGGTTTTCCATAATTTTTTTAAAGAAACTTTAAGATGAATGTATTTTTCTATAGATCTTGAAGAAATTGTGTTTGTGGTAATTGTTTTTCTATTTTTTTTTACAGTTCGAGAAGAAAAAATCAAATTATAATTATCTTCTTTTTTTCATTAGATTTTCTAAAGATTTAGACTTAAAATTTTTGTAATTTTATAAAAAGACTCAATGATGAATGTAATTTGTTAAACATATTGAAAAGATCGTATTTGTGGCAATTGTTTTTCTATCTCTTTACCGCTCGAATAAAAAAAATCGAATTAAAATTATCTTCTCTTTTTCATTAGGTTTTCTTAGGATTTAAAGATACATTTTCTATAATTTTGCAGACTCTTAAAGACTAATGTATTTTTAAATTGATTTTGAAGAAATTGTGTTTGTGGCAATTTTTTTTCGATTTATTTACAGCTCGAACAAAAAAATCCAAACGAAAATAATCTTCTCTTTTTCGTTGTATTTTCTAAGGATTTAGAGTTGGATTTTCTATAATTATTTAAGGAGTCTTAAAGATAAATGTATTTTGTATACATATTGAGAAAATCGTATTTGTGGCAATTGTATTTCCATTTTTTTAGAGTTCGAACCATAAAAATCGAATTGATATTATCTTCTCTTTTTCAATGAATTTTGTAAGAATGTAAAAAAAGGATTTTCTGTAATTTTTAGAAAAATCTAAAATATAAACGTATTTTTTTTAATATATATTATATATTATGTTTGTCGTAAGTGTTTTTCTATTTTTTTACAGTTCTAACAAAAAAAATCAAATTGAAATTTACTTCACTCTTTCATTGGATTTTCGAGGAATTTAGAGATGGATTTTCTATATTTTTTCTAAGAGTCTTAAAGATCAATGAATTTTTAAATATATATTGAAAAAATTGTGTTTGTAACAATTGTTTTTCTATTAATTAAAGCTCGAGCAAAAAAATCGAATTGAAATTAACTTCTCCTTTTAATTGGATTTTCCAAGAATTTAAAGATAATTTTTCTATATTTTTTTCAAAAAATATTAAAGATGAATATAATTTACAATATATATTGATGATATCGTGTTTGCGGCAATTGTTTTTCTATTTATTTACAGCTCGAACAAAAAAAAAACAAATTAAAATTGTCTTCTCTTTTTCATTAGGTTTTCTAAGGATTTAAAGATAGATTTTCTATAATTTTGCAGAGAGTCTTAAAGACGAATGTATTTTTAAATAGATTTTGAAGAAATTGTGTTTGTGGCAATTGTTTTTCGATTTATTTACAGCTCGAACAAAAAAAATCAAAACTAAAATAATCTTCTCTTTTTCGTTGTATTTTCTAAGGATTCAGAGTTGGATTTTCTATAATTTTTCAGGGAGTGTTCGTGGCAATTGTTTTTCCATTTTTTTTACAGTTCAAACCATAAAAATCGAATTGAAATTAACTTCCCTTTTTCATTAAATTTTCTAAGAATTTAAAGAAATATTCTCTCTAATTTTTTAAAGTGTCTTAAATATGAATGCATATGTTAATATATATTGAAGAAATCGTGTTTGTTGCAATTATTTTTCTATTTATTTATAGCTCCAACAAAAAGAAAATCTAATTAAAATTGTCTTCTATTTTTCATTGTGTTTTCTCTGGATTTAAAGATAGATTTTCTATAATTTTGCAAAGAGTCTTAAGGACAAATGTATATTTAAATATATTTTGGAGAAATCGTGTTTGTAGCAATTGTTTTTTTTAAATTTATTTACAGCTCGAATAAAAAAATCTAATTAAAATTATCTTCTGTTTTTCATTGAATTTTCTAAGAATTTTGAAGAAGGATTTTCTATAATTTTTTAAAAAGTCTTAAAGGTGAGTGTATTTTTTATTACATATTGAAGAAATCGTGTTTGTGGCAATTGTTTTTCTAATTGTTTACAGCTTGAATAAAAAAATTCCAATTGAAATTATCTTCTCTTTTTCATTGAATTTTTTTAAGGATTTAGAGATGGGGTTTTTATAATTTTTTTAAAGAATCTTAAAGACAAATGTATTTTTAAATAGATATTGTAGAAATCGTATTTGTATCAATTGTTTTGCTATTTTTTTACAGTTCGAGAAGAAAAATCGAATAAAAATTATCTTCTTTTTTTCCATTCGATTTTTTAAAGATTTAGAATTTAGAATTTTTGTAATTTTATAAAAAATCTCAATGATGAATGTATTTTTTATACATATTGAATAAATAGTGTTTGTGGCAATTGTTTTTTTTTATCTCTTTAAAGCTCGAATAAAAAAATTGAATTAAAATTATCTTCTCTTTTCCTTTCGATTTTATAAAAATTTAAAGAAGTGTTGTCCATAATTTTTTTAAGAGTCTTAAAGATAAATATATTTTTCAAAAGATATTGAAGAAATCGTGTTTGTAGCAATTGTTTTTCTATTTCTCTACAGCTCGTATAAACGCAATTCCAATTGAAATTATCTTCTGTTTTTCGATAGATTTTCTAAGAATTTAAAAATAGATTTTCGATAATTTTTTAAAGAGACTAAAAGAAGAATGTATTTTTAAATATTTATTAAAAGAATTTTGTTTTTTGCAATTGTTTTTTTATTTATTTTCAGCTCGAACATAAAAAATCCAAATTAAAATGATCTTCTCTTTTTCGTTGTATTTTCTAAGAGTTTAGAGTTGGATTTTGTATATTTTTTTAAAGGGTCTTAAAGATGAATGTATTTTGTATACAAATTGAGAAAATTGTATTTGTGGCAATTGTTTTTCTACTTTTTTATAGCTTGAACAAAAAATTCTAATTGAAATTATCTTCTTTTTTGAATTAGATTTTCTAAGAACATAGAGGTGGATTTTCTATAATTTTCCAAAGAGTCTAAAAGATTAATGTATTTTTTAATACATATTGAAGAAATCGTGTTTGTGGCAATTGTTTTTTTTATTTATTTACAGCTCAAACAAACAAAAATTAAATTAAAATTACCTTCTCTTTTTCATTTGATTTTCTAAGAATTTATAAATGGATTATCTATAGTTTTTATAAGAATATTAAAGTTGAATATATTTTTCAACAGATATTGAAGAAATCGTGTTTGTGGCAATTGTTTTCCTATTGCTTTACAGCTCGAAGAAAAAAAAAAAAAAAATCAAAATAAAATTATCTTCTCGATTTCATTGGATTTTCCAAGAATTTGAGGATGGATTTTCTATATTTTTCAATAAAATCTTAAAGATGAAAGTATTCTTTAACACATATTGAAAAAAATGAATTTGTAGCAATTGTTTTTCTATTTTTTTACAGTTCGAACAAAAAAATCAAATTAAAATTATCTTCTCTTTTTCATTGGATTTTCTAAGAATTTAGAGAAGGATTTTCTATAATTTTTTAAGGAATTTTAAAATTAAATGTAGTTTTAAATAAATATTGAATAAAATCGTGTTTGTGGCAATTGTTTTTCTATTTATTTATAGCTTGAACAAAAAAAATTCTAATTGAACTTATCTTCTTTTTTGAATTAAATTTCCTAAGAATTTAGAGGTGGATTTTTTATAATTTTCCAAAGAGTCTGTAAGATTAATGTATTTTTTAATACATGTTGAAACAATCATGATTTTAGCAATTGTTTTTCCGTTTCTTTACAGCTCGAATAAATAAATTCTTACTGAAATTATTATCTGTTTTTCATTGAATTTTACAAGAATTTAGACATGGATTTTCTATAATTTTTGAAAAAGACTTAAAGGTTAATGTATTTTGAAGTCATATTGAAGAAATTGTGTTTGTGGTAATTGTTTTTCTATTTCTTTGTAGCTTTAACAAAAAAATTGGAATTGAATTTATTTTCTCTTTTAATTAGATTTTCTAAGAATTTAGAAAAGTACTTTATATAATTTTTCAAAGAGTCTTAAAGATGAATGTATTCTTCAATATATATTGAAAAAATCGTGTTTGTGGCAATTGTTTGTCTATCTCTTTATGGCTGGAATAATAAAAAATCAAATTAAAATTATCTTCTCTTTTTCTTTGGATTTTTTAAGAATTTAAGTATTGTCCATAATTTTTCAAAGAGTCTTAAAGATAAATATATTTTTCAATAGATATTGAAGTAATCGTGTTTGTAGCAATTGTTTTCCTATTTATTTATAACGTGAACAAGAAAATTCGAATTGAAATTATCTTCTCTTTATAATTATATTTTCTATTTATTTAGAGAAGGATTTTCTATAATTGTCTTATAGAGTCCTAAAGATGAATGTATCTTTTATTCCATTTTCAAAAAATCTTGTTTGTGGCAATTGTTTTTATATTTCTTTACAGCTCGAATAAAAGAAATCGAAATGAAATTATCTTCATTTTCTCAGTGAATTTTCTAAGAATTTCAAAAAGGATTTTCTATAATTTTTTAAAGAGTCTCAAATATTGATGTATTTTAAAATAGATATTGAAGAAATTGTGTTTGTGGCAATTGTTTTTCTATTTTATTTACACTTCGAAGAAGATATAATCGAATTAAAATTATCTTCGCTTTTTCATTGTATTTTCTAAGAATTTAGAGCTAAAGTTTCTATAATTTTTTAAAGAGCCTTAAGGATGAATCTATGTTTTAAGTCATATTGAAAAAACCGTGTTTGTGACAATTATATTTCTATTTCTTTACAGCTCAAATATAAAAAATTTGAACTGAAATTGTCATTTCTTTTTAATTAGATTTTCTACGAATTTAGAAACGGATTTTCTACAATTTTTTAAAAAGTCTTAAAGACGAATGTATTTTTAAATCGACATTGAAAAAATCGTGATTGTAGCAATTGTTTTACTATATATTTCTAGCTCGAACACAAAAAATCGAATTAAAATTATCAACTCGTTTTCATCGGATTTTCTAAGATTTTAAAGAAGAAATTTCTATAATATTTTAAAGAGTCGTAAAGATGTATCTATTTTTTAAGTCATATTGAAGAAACCGTGTTTGTAGCAATTGTTTTTCTATTTCTTTACAGCTCGAACAAAAAAAAAATCGAATTAAAATTATCTTCTCTTTTTCGTCGGATTTTCTAAGAATTTAAAGAAGAAATTTTTACAATTTTTTAAAGAGTCTTAAAGATGAATCTATTTTTTAAGTTATATTGAAGAAACCCTGTTTGTGGCAATTTTTTTAAATTCTTTATAGCTTGAACAAAAAAATTCCAATTGAAATTATCCTCTCTTTTTCATTGAATTTTCTAAGAATTTGAAGATTTATTTTCTATAATTTTTAAAAATAATCTTAAATTTGAATGTATTTTTCAATAGATATTGAAGAAATTGTATCTGTGGCAATTGTTTTTCTATTTTTTTAAGTTCGAACAAAAAAAATCGAAATAAAATTATCTTCTCGATTTCATTGGATTTTCTAAGAACTTAGAGATGGATTTTCTATATTTTTTTATAGCCTTAACGATTAACGTACTTATCAATAGATATTAACGAACTCGTGCTTGTAACAATTGTTTTATTTATAGCTCAAACAAAACAAAATAGAATTAAGATTTTCAGTGGATTTTCCAATAATTTGTGGGTAGAATTTCTATAATTTTTTTAAATAGTCTTAAAGTAGATTGTGTTTTCAAATAAATATTGAAGAAATCTTGTTTTTGGCAATTGTTTTTCTATTTATTTATAACTCGAACAAAAAATTCTAAAAAAAAATATGTTCTCTTTTCATTGGGTTTTATAAGAATACTGGATTTTCTAAATTTACACTAATTTGATTGTCTTTTATGCCTCAATAAAAATTAATTAATTTCTAATGTAGATTTAAAAATATTAAACTAAAATTGAGTTTGTGTCATTATTGAACTTCTTGATTTATAATTGTTAAAAAATAGTATAGAAATAAATGCAATTGACTATAAACTCCCTAAATTTACTCAAAATTTATTGTATTTTATGCTTTAATAAAAATTTAACTTGTTTTTCTTTTAATTATATATTTTTTTTCTGTTTTAAGCATTTGTTTAAAGTGTAAATATATAAAACAAGTTTATCATTTGCTTGTGTTATTGTACGCTACATTCATCATTATGTTCATGTTATGTTTATTAATCTTTAGCTTTCAATCCAAAAAAATAAATACATATGAATATACACAAATATAAAACAAAACGTACAAAAATTTTGACTGGATGAAGCTGGGCGGAGTTCGTGATTTGGCATAATAAATAGCAGCCAATTTGACAGATGTAGCTTTAACAACATGGCCGCTACCAACTGTCAAAGTCTCTATTAAAATTCTGTGTAGTTTTAGAAAGTTTACAATGTAATACAAAATTTTGCGATTGTTATTAAATATATGTGGGGGCAACCGAGTGTAAAAACCTTAATGATGTAGGGCGGGTGGGTGTCTACTATCACACCCTCTAATTAAAATAAAATACATTCATGAACAGCCCTTGCTTATGTTAAAAAAATTAAGGGTGATATAGTGGATAGTTTTTAAGTTATAGTATTTATATTTGCTACTCTAACGCTCTATCAACCAGACCATTTAGGTTCTGCATTGAGCGTTGAAATTCAAATCAATTCTTTAATTGGTTAAAATATTTTTACACTTACTACATATACAATTTCTTTTATTAACACGCTTAAAAAAATTTAATTTATGTAAATGAATGTTTCTTTTTTCTCGTCGTGTTTCTTTTATTTTCGGCCCCGTGAGCGATAGGGGCGGAGATTTATTCGTGTAAAAATTCCCGATTTCCACCCCGATACCGTATCGAGACATATCACGCGTGACGGCAAACTAATTCCACGTAATAAGGGGTGGAACGAGATAAAGCGTTTTTAGTATTCACAAACGGCCGGTTATAAATTAAATAAAAAAACGTGTGTATATATGTACGGAAAAGAAACACGGATTTTATTACCTCCTTTATTATTTCATTCACCCCTTGCAATTAGTCCGTGTACACGTTTATGCGTCACGATCAAAATGTTAACTTCTTGTTAGCGAAGGGTATTTCGAGTGTGTGTCGAGATAATGATGATGATGGTGGGGATATTTCGTTTGTAAAAGTTTAAGTACCTTAAATATGTTGAGAACTTGTGTTTCTATGATTTTAAAAGTTTTTTTTTACACTTATAAGTACAAAAAGTTTATATTTAGGGAATTAATTATTTAAATAATAATTGCTTCAACTGTTCAATTTGTTCTAACTCTTAATATTTGGTATGGGCAGTCTTTCAAAAAGAGAAATGTAAACGTATTCACAATTGTCCTTGACATAAATTACGCCCCAGTAAATCCAGCCGGATTAAGGGCGGAAAGCAGAGGAATAAAAACGTACCCTTTCGGCGAACAACGAATCCCAATTAAACCCGTACTGTTCATCGCGTCGAAAATATCCCGATAAATAATTAAGATTAGGGATCAAATTTGGCGAACAAAGAATTGGCCGGATCGTGCGCAGATAGTTGTTTCCGCGAATTAATCCAATTTCGACGCGTAATTATTGACAACGGTGTCCGTTGTTCAGTTTGTGTAATTGACAAAATAAATACCGTTTTTGTCCGATTATGTTGCAGCCACGTAATCCGATTAAAATTGGTGCGCTTTGTAAATCCCCTGTACGTGCATTTATTTATTAGTTTCCATAATTTACAATTTACTTTGGTGATTATAATTAATTTACAATTTTATAAAATACGCTAAAAACTTGTTTGTCACGGCCGATATAATTCATATTGTTTATTTATTATTACCTAATTTTGATTGGAAATTTAATTAATTATTAATTGTATGGAATTAAACATAATTTCTTTATTAATTAAAATAATAATTTCAACTGATAGTTCGTAGTAATCCATGCTTATACTGAATTAAAAATTCCACTATATTTTAACCATAAATAATTATATAACGTGTATACAGGATTATTTATATAAATCTAAATCATTATTAGATAAATTATCAATTGATAATGTTTATGTTTTCAAATAATACAAAACTAATTTGAGAATTTTGAGTAATAATTACAAAAATGTATAGCATGTGTAAGTAGTACGCACTTATCCTACAATTTAATGTAGTTACTTGAGTACGTGAAGGTTAATATCACTTAATTGAAACACAGTGTTCACTTCACTTTTATTTTTTCCCTACTAAATATACATTTCGAGCACTATGTACCCATTATCAATAGCTAACTACAATTCTTCGTTATTAGTGAAGGCATCAAAGAAATTTGTAAAAGAGGATTTTAATATTATTTAATGTAATAGATTGGAAATAATTTTATAAACTTTTATCATGACCCTCGTTTATGTTGTACAAATTAGAGGATGGGATAGTGGCCACCCACCCACCCTACATATGCAAAGAAACTTCAATTGATTAATAGTATTTAGTTTCTTGGAAACTTCATGAAAAATTCTGCTTTAGTTGCATGGAAACTATTCGAGAAATCGTCGTTATAATTATGGTATTTGTATAGGGTGAGTGGGTAAAAGTAAAGGTGCATATGTAGGGTGGGCGGGTGGCCTCTATCCCACCCTCCAATCTGTACAACATAAACGAGGGTCATGATAAAAGTTTATAAAATTATTTTCAGTCTATATTATACTAAACACTAAAATTCTCACATATTGAAACACTTACTATGTTTTTACCACAATTAAATTAATTGTGGTAAAAACATAGTAAGTGTTTCAATATGTGTTTAAATTTGGATTACCACCTAGTAACGGTCACAACCATCATGAAACTAAAATTCCCTTTTACCATTTTCTTTCAAGTCTTTATCAATAATGAAAAATTGTAAGATGGATACGACACTACTTACACATACTATAAATTGTTGTAATCATTAATCAAAATTCTATGTTTATAGAATAAAATGTATATTAAGTGTTATAAATTTTTCTTAAAGTGTTTCAAAAGAGAGTATATTTTTCATTAAGTTACTGTGTGGATGCAACGAATCCGATTGTTGCTGTGGATATGTGGTAGTTTTAGTTCTTAGGAATTTAGTCGTTATGAGTTTTTCGGGAGCAAATAGTGCGTTGTGTGTGCGAGTGGTTTTTAAAAATTTTAATTCGACGACTGCAACAGTCGTTATCGCCACTTAAACGAGCTTCTAAGCATTGCTTTCTGTTCCAAAATTGACGAAGAAGTTTTCAGAGACCGTTAATATATTGCAAAATTCAAAAATTAGTCGAAAGAAACTATTAGGTACAACATAATGTGAATTAGTTTAAATTTGGGTCAATTATAGGCAATATTTACACTCAAGCTACAACTTTGATTTTACTTGCAAGGCCACACCAACAAAAAAACTGATTTTGTTTTCATGACAACAAACGTAGAACAGTGATAGAAGTAAATATTTATATGTAGGGTGAGTGGGTGGCTACTATATCACCCTCCAATTCATATACAACAACCAAGGGTTTCTTATATGAAAATTTAGATTTAAAAAAATCTTAATTCATAAAATACCAATGATTTTTTATGTAATTTTCATCTAAGAAACCCTTGTTTGTATTCAGAGAATTGGAGGGTGGGATAGTGGCCACCCACCCACCCTACATATGTATTTGATTTAAAACTACATCACTGACTTTATTTTTTTGGGAACATGACCAGAAAAACTACTGATGTTTTTAGGTCATCAAACGTATGATAATGATTATAACAACGAATTATATGTAGGGTGCGTGGGTGTTTATTATTCTACTCCTCAATTCAAAATTATCTTAAAAATTCGTTTAAATATATAATTTATCCCTTGTAAATTTTTAATTAATCTTAAAAAAAGATGAGTATTTTATTTCTAATGCATTTTTTGTTGAATTTTTCTTCTATAATCCATGGATTTTAATAAGAAAAGTGGAGGGTGTGATAGTGGACACCTATCTACCCCACATATGTATTTAAACTTAAGCTTTACCTTTGATTTTAATGTTATGACAACACCAACAGAAATAGTGATTTTGTTTTTAGAACAAAAAACGTGTGACAGTGACTTAGTGAAATAAATATATGTAGGGTGGGTGGGTGGCCACTATCACACCCTCCAATTTTATTAACACAAACGAGGGTTTCTTCTATGAAATTTGTTTAGAAAAAAATCGTAACGAATAAAATATTAATGGCTTCTTTATGTAATTTCTATCTATGAAAACCTCGTTTAAATTAATAGAATTGGAGGGTAGGATAGTGGCCACCCACCCACCCTACATATATATTTAAACCTAAACTACAACACTGATTTTAATATTTTGAGAACATCAATAGAAAAACTGCTGTTTTTTTTTAAACATTAAACGTACGATATTGATTGCAGTAACGTTTTAACAAACTAAAATTCTGATTTTGTTTCAGGATAACAAACGTAGGACAGTTACAAAAGTATATATTTATATGTAGGGTGGGTGGGTGGCCACTATTTCACCCTCCAATTCATATACTACAACTGTGTGTTTCTTATATGAAAATTTAGTTTAGAATAAAAATCGTATTGAATAAAAATACCAATGATTTTTTATGTAATTTTTATTTAAGAAACCCTCGTTTGTATTCAGAGAATTGGTGGGTAGGATAGTGGCCACCCACCTACCCTACATATGTATTGAATTTAAAACTACAACACTGATTTTATTTTTTTGGGAACATTAACAGAAAAACTGCTAATGTTTTTAAAACATCAAACGTATGACAATGATTGGAATAACAATTTTTATGTAGGGTGGGTGGCCACTATCCTACCCTACAATTCATGTAAATTATCTTAAAAATTCATTTACATATGTAATTTATATTACAAAGCATGTATAATTTATTTCTTGCGAATTTTTAATTAATCTTAAAAGAAGATGAGTATTTTATTTCTTGTGCATTTTTATATTGAATTCGCCTTCTATAAACTATGTATTTTAATTTAAAAAAACTGGAGGGTGTGATAGTAGACACCCACTCTCTCTACATATATATTTACACTCAAGCTACAACTTTAATTTTAATTGCAATGCAACACCAACAGAAATAGTGATTTTGTTTTCAGAACAACAAACGTGTGACAGTGACTGAAGTTAATAGATATATGTAGGGTGGGTGGGGGGCCACTATCAACCCTTCAATTCTATTAACACAGACGAGGGTTTCTTATATGAAAATTGTTTAGAAAAAAATTGCAGTTAATAAAATACTAATGAATTCTTTATGTAATTTCTATCTATGAAAGCCTCGTTTGAATTAATAGAATTGGAGGGTGGGATAGTGGCCACCCACCCACCCTACATATATATTTAAACCTAAACTACAACACTGATTTTAATATTTTGAGAACATCAACAGAAAAACTGCTGCTTATTTAAAAAAAAAAACATTAAACGTACGACGTTGATTGCAGTAACGCTTTAACAAGCCAAAATTCTGAATTTTTTCAGGATAACAAACGTAGGACAGCGACCGAAATAAATATTTATAGGTAGAATGGGTGGGTTGCCCACTATTTCACTCTCCAATTCATAAACTACAACTAAGTGTTTCTTATATGAAAATTTAGTTTCGAAAAATAATTGTAAGAAATAAAATACCAATGATTTTTTTATGTAGTTTCCATTCAAAAAAACCTCGTTTGTATTCAAAGAATTAGAGGTTAAGATAGTGGCCACCTACCCACCCTACATATTTATTTAATTTAAAACTACAATACTGACTTTATTTTTTTGGGAACATTAACAGAAAAACTGCTGATATTTTTAGGACATCAAACGTATGACAATGATTATAATAACGAATTATATGCAGGGTGTGTTTGTGGCCAGTATTCTACCCTTCTATTCATGTAAATTATCTTAAAAATTTATTTAAATATATAATTTATCTCTTGCAAATTTTGAATTAATTTTAAAAAAAGACGAGTATTTTATTTCTAGTGCATTTTTATGTTAATTTTCTATAAACCATAGATCTTAATAAGAAAACTACATATATATTTAAACTTAAGTATTACCTTAGATTTTAATTTCATGACCAACAAAAATAGTGATTTTGTTTTTTGAATAACAAACGTGTGACAGTAACTAAAGTTAATATATATATATATGTAGAGTGGGTGGGGATCCACTATCACACCCTCTAATTCAATAAACATAAACACAAAGGAGGCTTTCTTATATGAAATTTGTTTAGAAAAAAATCGTAACGAATAAAATATTAATAACTTCTTTATGTAATTTATATCTAAGGAAACCTCCTTTGTATTAATAAAAATTGGAGGGTGGGATAGTGGCCACCCACCCACCCTACATATATATTTACACTTAAACTACAACACTGATTTTAATATTTTGAGAACATCAACAGAAAAACTGCTGTTTTTTTTAACATTAAACCTACGACATTGTTTGCAGTAACGTTTTAACAAACTAAAATTCTGATTTTGTTTCAGGATGACAAACGTAGGACAGTGACAGAAGTAAATATTTATATGTAGGGTGATTGGGTGGCCACTATTTCACCCTTCAATTCATATACTACAACTAAGTGTTTCCTATATGAAAAGTTAGTTTCGAAAAATAATTGTAAGAAATAAAACACCAATGATTTTTTTATGTAATTTTCATTCAAGAAACCCTTGTTTGTATTCAAAGAATTGGAGGGTGGGATAGTGGCCACCCACCCACCCTACATATGTATTTGATTTGAAACTACAACCCTGACTTTATTTTTTTGGGAACATCAACAGAAAAACTGCTGATGTTTTTAGAACATCAAACGTATGCCAATGATTGTAATAGGTTGTGTTCGGCCTTTCCCTCTTTAAATTTATGTAGTCTACAGGTGATGTTGTTTACTTAACATATCTTGTAAAGATGGACAATGACCTATAAGATAAGGTGACGTAAGTCATATAAATTTTTTCTGTAAAATTATACTTTTTTTCTGGTGAAGTCATCATAATTTCAGTTTTAGAATAAATGGGTGTCTTGATATTATTTTAAAGAAATAATTTCGTAACAGTTTAATAAATAATAAAGTGGGACACCCTCTAATTAGAAATTAAAGCATTGAAAGTAATCATCGTGATCATATTACCATCATAAACTATGTCTCTACATACATACATCAAATATTTGTATCACTGCGAGTTTGACGTGAAGCGAGGAAAGGGCTTAATAGGGAGCTAACCGCAAGAACCTTTCCCCCCCCTCCCTCCTCACTCGTGTGATTTTCTATATGGAACCGCCTAGTGTGTAACTAAGCTAACTAACTAGACAAATAGTATCAATTTCATTCAATTAAAGACGCCATTGAATATGAAAACCGTATTTTCCGTTATTAACATTATTATTCCGTGCTTTTTGCGTGGGGCTGGAGGGATGGTTAGGGACGGACCCTCCTTTTGAACGTTCGCCCCGGGCCTCGGACATTTACAGAATCCACAAGTAGCTCGGATGGATTTAATCGGTACATTATTTAATGCGGGATTCCCCTTTGTCTCGGTCGGCCGAGGAGAGAGCTTTTGCGGGAAGAATTCGAGCTTTGATTTATTCGTACAAAATGTACGCTTATAGGTAGGAATACTGATGTCATTTCTCAACATTAAAATCTGAAATAGATTTTTGTATCCCGGCGCATCCACCAAATCTCGCTATTTATAGGTTACGATATAAAATCGTATTCTTCTTATATAAGATCGTTTTAGGTCAAGAATTTTCTTGAATATAAACCTGATAAGCATCATGGCTAGTTATTTTATTTGGGAATTTTCGTGTAGAGATATTGCAATCAGTAAACACGTTATTTATCTTTGAAATAAAACGTATAAATCGGTAATAATTTATAGGCGGTGACTTTAGCGATGCGAGCGCTGTTTTATTTATATATGGGCACGGATGGGAAATATTTATCCTGTACTAGTGCAAACATTAGTTAATGAAATCGCTTTAGCGGCACTAATTGCTCATTGTTATAATAAACTGGAAACGAGGTGTTATTTTTGCATTAGTGCCGTTCCAACGTGCCACCGACAATCCATTAATTTCATCAGCGCACATTCATTAGCGACACATACACATTTTTGACGTGTTGTTTAATGAATAATGCATAATTATTCCAATAGCGTTTTACGTTGTTATTGCTTTAATTACTTGGCACGTTTCGTCGCCCTATTTTGTATTATTACATTTTAATTACGCCAACGTACACAATTATAATCAAACAATATTAATAAGAGTAATTATTGATTGATAAATATTTTATCAACAAAAAAATAATAAATATGAGTTAAAAATGTTACAAAATACAGTGGTAACTGTTAATTATAGGTTAATTAATATAAAAATATTTCACCACGAATTAAGCGAGCATTTAATTCATCGTATCTCATTGTTATACAATAAGGATTTATATAATTACGAAAATAAATTAATCAAATGGACAGAAGGTTCGCTTCTTCCCGACAAATCCCTTAAGGCCGAAAACTATCCAAAACACAGGTCCGAGGACTAGAGTACAGACACATTCAGCTGCAGCTAAGCAGTGTTTCAATTAAAATTAATAAACGGGCTGTCAGTGCGCGGGATGCGAACTTTGGGTGTTCCGCTTCCACGAGGGAGGAAGCGATGGCGAAAGGCGAACGCGCGAGGTTTTGGTGCTCGAAACTTCCACACCAAGTCCGGTTTTAGTTGAAATAAAGAGAGAGAGAGAGATAAAGAGAGAGAGACAGAGATTCCAGTTTTGAGGCGCAGCCTGGACATAAATCTCCCATCACTTCCG
Source organism: Ontholestes murinus (assembly GCA_963969525.1). Lineage (NCBI taxonomy): Eukaryota > Metazoa > Arthropoda > Insecta > Coleoptera > Staphylinidae > Ontholestes > Ontholestes murinus. The sequence continues at coordinate 80,603,500 of OZ018390.1, read as the reverse complement.
ACAGGGCGTTAAAATTCACCACCGCCACACGCAGGACACCCAAAAATAAAAAAAAATAAAACATAAGCGCCTGAAACTGGATAAGCTCGGGATTAACTAACGGTTTAATCTTTAAATTTATATCATTTCACATAAAACACACATACACATACAAAGTGAGATATAGTGAGAATCAGTTTACGTGTTTGTTTATAAATGTTCTGTGAAAATTTTAATAAAGCCATTTTTAACACTCAATCAATCAACGAGAATTGTTTTTTATTGCTTCAATATAAAAGGAAACTCCGTAAATTCAATTTTCTTAAATTAAGTTATAAAATGGGTGTTAATTTAATTCCTTATAGTGACCTTTCTCAACAAAGTATTTATTAGCTCCAGCATAATAGATAATTAATAATTCTATAGTTCTCTTAATTTAGAGATTATTATTCATTACCTTAGCGTACTCTAATAAATTATATATCGTTCGAGCGTACTCCTGACCTATCTCAATAAATTATTCATTAGCCTAGCGTGAACAAATAATCTCTAATCTACATGTCAATCATTAAAACGAATAATAATAAAATAATTCATTGCCTTAAAATACTTTCGACCTATCCCAAAAAAAAAACATATTGTCCAAGCGTATTCTTAGCTTATCCCAATGAATTATTAATTATATAATTCTGGTCGTTTTAAATGAATTAATTATTTTAAAACATCGATACTACAATAGAAACTGGGGGTTTATTATTAAGTAAATATTATCCATGTATGAAGACTGTCATTTGTTCTACGATAATTGGGGGGTAGGATAGTTGCGCCCAAAACAAACGAACGCCGCGTTATCCCTTGAAGTTATTTAGAAATGATTTTTTTCTAAAAAAAAAAACACACCCTCCAATTAGTAAAATATATGCGGGGATTTATAAAGCCAAATTTTGCAAATAATTTTTGATGATGTTTTATTGATTGAAGGGTGGAATAGAATAGAATATAAATTTCAATTATTGATCTTTAAAGAACCATATAAATAAAACAAAATTCAAAAGGTAAAATTTTTGAGTGAGTAAATTAGTAAAAATTCGATGCATGATGGGTGGACAGACTTTTAATTAATTTAAATATTAGATCAGATTAACTGTAGAAGGTCATTTATATTTAACTTGAATTTTGATTTTGTTTTATTTTTTTTACATTAAAAGTTTGATTGTTTTAAGCAGCAAAATCATCAACGATTAGCAATTAAAGTTATTACGTATATGTAGGGTGGGTGGGTGGCCTCTATCCCACCCTCAAAACAGTAAAACATAAACGAGGGTTCTAATTAAAAGTTGTAAAATATAAATAAACACAAAACAATTGCAATTATTAAAGATATATTCATACAAATTTTTCAAATAAATTTTAATGATGTTTAACTGCTTAGAGGGTGGGATAGACACCACACACCCACCCTACATATACATATAATTTTCAATTACTGATAATCTCTTGGTTTAGAATAAAATTAATTACAAAACTTTTTGAATAAACATAAAATTCATATTTTTTCGAGTGAGTAAATTGATTAAATTTTTTATACATGATGGGTGGGCGGGTCTTAAATATATATTAGATATGAGTAGCTACACAAAGTCATTTGAATTCAAACTTGAATTTGGATTATGCTTTATTTTTAATTACACGCAATATTCTATTGTTTTGTAAGCAGAAAAATCATCAACGATCAGTATTTAAAGTTAATATGTATATGTAGGGTGGGTGGGTGGCCTCTATTCTACCATCCAATCAGTAAAACATAAACGAGAGTTTTAATTTAAAGTTGCAAAATATAAATAAAAACAAAATAATTGCGATTTTTTCATACAAATTTTTCAAATAAATTTGGATGATGTTATACTGATTGTAGGGTGGGATAGAGGCCCCATCCACCCTATCTATTAAAAAATTGTCTACTTATAACTACAAAAAAAATAATTGACATATTATGTTCATAAACGAAAGCAGAACATTTGAAACATTGAATCGAGGGAATTGAAAACTTGCATTCTCTGATTAGAATAATTGTAAAAAATAAACCCATCAGATAATTAACTTATAAATAACAAACACTATTTAAAAAGAATCTATTTTTAATGTTACATGAGAGCAATCGACTTGTTTAATCTATAAACAAAAGTAGAACGCTTAAAACTTTAAAGATATAAAATAGCAAAATTGCATTACATAATTTGAACAATTGTAAAAAATCAACCACTCAAATAATATAATAAAAGCACTAACGTAAACTATTAAAAAATAGTCTATTTTTATCAGAAAAGAAAAATAATTCATAGATTGTGTTTATAAACGAAAGCAGAACATTTAAAACTTTGAATCGAGAGAATTGAAAAATTGCATTCTCTGATTAAAATAATTGTAAAAAATAAACCCATCAGTTATTTCCCTTAAAAATAACAAACAATATTTAAAAATAATCTATTTTTAATATTACGTAAAAGAAATTAACTTTTTCGATCTATAAACAAAAGCAGAACACTTAAAACTGTGAAGAGCGAGAATCGCACAATTGCATTCCATAATTTGAACAATTGTAAAAAATCAACCACTCAAATAATATAATAAAAAAATAATTAAAAAATATCCTATATTAAACTACACAGAACAATAATTGACGTGTTATGTTTATAAACGAAAGCAGAACATTTGAAACATTGAATCAAGGGAATTGAAAAATTGCATTCTCTGATTAAAATAATTGTAAAAACTAAACCCATCAGATAATTGCCTTATAAATAACAAACAATATTTAAAAATAATCTATTTTTAATATTACGTAAAAGAAATTAACTTTTTCGATCTATAAACAAAAGCAGAACGCTTAAAACTGTGAAGAGAGTGAATTGCATTCCATAATTTGAACAATTACAAAAAATCAAGCACTCAAATTATATAATAAAAGCATTAATGATAACTATTAAAAGAAGAGTCTATTTTTAACTAAAATGAAAAATAATTGACATGCTGTGTTTAGAAACTAGAGCAGAACATTTAAAACTTTAAATCGATGAAATTGAAAAATTGCATTGTCTCTTTTATTGTTTTTATTTAAAGTTCTATTTATTTTTTCTTTTTCCTTTTCCATGGGTCTGAATGGAAAAACATATAATGCAAGTGAATTCCGCCCTTCAGCATGCTGACAAAATTTGTATTTTTTACATGTGTATACTTTTTTGTACCAAATTTTGTTAATATTTTATAAAAGCATGTATGATAAAGACAAATATAATATAATATAATATAATATAATATTTACCATTTCGAGCGTCATATTTGGATTCTAGAAAACTTAATTAATTCATTTTTTTCATTCTCTTCTATTTCTAGTAATCATTTCCTTTATCGTTTCCCTCTCGTTTTTCCTGTCTTCGATATTTCATTCAAATTCTTTTAATCTTGTTCCTGTTGTTTATACTCCTCATTTTGCTCTTTTATAGTCACTTTATACTACTTTTATCTTGTGATTTTGATTGATTGATGAAGATAAAGAGATCTTCTTCTCTAATTTGAAAAAAAATAATGTAAAAAGTCTAAATGACATCTGAAGATGTCCAAACTATAGTAAGTAAGTTATTAGAACTGGTAGGGGAAATTAGTCGATTCTAGAACCTCCTTCGGCTCTGAGGGTCGTGAAGAGGTTCTAGAATCGGCTCAATTCAAGGGCAGAGGAGGTTATTGACCTTGACTTGCATGTGACCTTGAACTCGAACGACCTTGACCTTAAATGAACTTGACCTTCAAATGACCTTGAATTTCCAGTGACCTTGACATTAAAATGACCTCGACATTTAAATCACCTTGACATTAAAATGATCTTTAAGTTGCATTGATTTTAAAGTTTCCTTTACCTTTAAAACATCTTTTCAATTGTGAAAGAGGGAACTCTAAAATGAAATACATTAGAAGGCTATTGCCATAATCGAATTTGGTTTTGTAAAGTGTGTTATCCGTTTTAATTTTTTTGATGTTATCCTTTTATTTGCAATGCGCAAAAATGAATCCAACGTGGGTGCGTAGAGTATGTAGAGGAAAGCTTTACAATCTGCTAGTAAAAGCTATGAAAGTTATATGTCTTCGGATTCTGGCAAAGAGGTTCCAAGTTGAGGATAGAGGCCACTAACCCACCTTGCATATACAGGGTCCTGCAACAGTGCGTCAAGCTTTCCTAGCGCCTTTCTCGTAAGAGATAGAAAAAAATGTTTTATATAAAAATTTATTGAATTAAAAATCTCTATGCCGTAAAATTATTTTAAAATATACAGGGTGTCCCAATTTTGCGTTATAACAAAAGCAAACATTTTTTTAAATGGAACACCCTGTATATTTTTTCATTTTATAATTTGGATAGTATTTTATAACTTAAACCTTTTTTTGGTTTTTAATTTCGATATGGCATTTCCGAGTTATTGACGTTTTTCTGAAAAAAATGTAAAAAGCGGAGGTTCACAAAAAAAATTATTCTGATGTTGTATTTAAAATTTAAGAAATTTTCTTTTTCCTATGGTTGGTCATAAGTACTGT